>WAAB01007572.1:805-23560 GCA_013389865.1 Piaya cayana | reverse complement strand
TCAGGTTTGACTTCAGGAAAAAAAATTTCACAGAAAGAGTCATTGGGGACTGGCAGAGGTTGCCCAGGGAGGTGGTTGATTCACCTTCCCTGGAGGTGTTTAAAGGACGGTGGATGAGGTGCTGAGGGGCATGGTTTAGTGGTTGATAGGAGTGGTTGGACTTGATAATCCTGTGGGAATTTTCCAACCTAGTGATTCTGTGATTCTGTGATTCTATGATTCTGTGAAAATGCAAGGAGACAAGGGAGTTTTGCAAAGAGAAATGGAGGAAAAAAGAAAAGGCTGCTATGACAAATTATAAATGGGAAGAAGAATGCCCTAGTAGGGAATTATTAGGAAAAAAAAAAAGAAACAAACCAAAAGAGAACAAAAAGCTATATTAAAATCGGATCACCAGCATGGTGGTGTTTGGCTTTGGGGTTAACATTTGTAAAATTCACTCTGAGGAGAATACATTTTCAAAGGCAACAGGTAATTATTTCACCATCTCACGAACAATTTCTAGTTTCCCTACTGGCAAGAAGTACCTGTGGTTCATGATGATACAGATAGGACTTTTGTTTATATTTATATGTAAATAGTTTTATTTATAATAGTACTTACTGCTAATATTGTCATCTCAGTTCAGTCTTATTGTCTAATTTTCCTCCAGCTCCACTTTTTACATTAAAAGTATGTTAATGCACTTCACACTGAACTGTGGCATATCAATAATATCACGCTCCCATAGCAATATCTGTCTATGGATTTCAGAAGACCTTACAAACTGTGAAGCAGATGTATTTCTCAATCTCTTATAAATCATAAGCCATGGAATAAAAAAAAATTCCCTGTCAGGGATTTGTCTGTATCAAGAAACAAATTAGTAAAAGAATAATTCTGGTTTGTACTCAGAGTTATCTCTTCTCGGCTGCTGGTGGTATTGTTCAACACAAATATCGTGGTAGAAATATTTTCTTTGTTGAAGACATGTTTGTAGAATGGAAGAAACAATCCAAGCACTTGTATGTACCTTAATCACACTTCTCCCAGCATGCTTTTGCTATTCTGGAGCTAGGCAGAGGAATAAAAGTGTTTGAAATGAATGGAAAAGACCCACACAGGGAGGACTGTCTTCTTTATTTAGGAATGGTCAGCAGTCATAAACAGACTTTAGCCTACATAGAGCACCTCTGCTACCAAAGGACATCTTTGAAATCACGAAATAATTAGTGCCAGAGTTGGTAGCAAACTGGGCTTCAATAGACATTGAAGTGTTTTATAGAAAGCTGAACACTTCAAAGGAGGGAAACTCTTTTCCAAAATATCATTTTGTGTACATGGGTCACTGCAGTGGGAATGTTATACATAAATTCAAATCCCAGCAGTCTGAGAAGGGACAAAGAAATGAAATCTGCCATCTCTTGTCAAGGGCACCCTGCCAAGGCTTTTGGGTGAAAAGAAATGACCACTGCTGACTGAGATTTGTATGAAATGCTCTGTTAGGTGACTACTTCTGAGAGAGGGTCCATGGGGAACAGGCCCAAGGAAGAAGACACAGGTACTTTCTGACAGAAGCATTTTGGATAATTTTAGAAAAAGACTCTTGCCTGAAGACACTGTCATATAAGAAACATTTGAGACAGAGGTTGGTGCAGAGTTTCTGTCCAAATGAGCATTCTCCTACCAGAGCTTGATCTGTAGGAAGCTACAGTTTCCCGAGATGCTGTGAGACCACCTCCCAGCACACTGTTTATGACAGCTGTCACAGGAGGATGCCTTTATTCTGCATTTCATAAGGACTTAGTCGTAAGTCCCCAGATAACCACCAGTATCAAACCCAGGCACACTTGGTAATACACAACACACAAACCTAGACCTGCTTCAGACACCTGGAATATATCACGGTAAAAAATACAGTCCCTGACAGATTTTAGGTATATCCAGATGTAGGTGGCAGATGAGAGAGGGCTTTAAGGATGACAGTTGGGATCTAAATTCCTTCTTTGTCCTATAAATCTGACTCCTAACTGCTTGTCTATCCTACCTTGAATTGCATAGAATTGCCCAATCTCACAGCTGAGGCTTCTGGTGGCAAAATACCAACAGCTGTTGTAATACACTGATTCTTTTTGTGCATCTAGCCCTGCATGCCTAGCCTTAAGCAGTAATTTTTGTCAATTTTGGCTCAAGATCTGAAAGATACATTGGCTTTTTTTTTTCTGACACACAGGTGGTTTAAGTCTAAATTCCCAGAATAATACCACCAGAGATTCATTTTTTATTATTTATCCTTGCTTTTTAATCACTTCTCCTGGACCACTCAAAGTTTAATTTTATTGATAACGTGAATTGATGAGGAGGATGAAAATTAAGAGGGAGTTTTTTCTTGGGTTGGCAGGAAAGATATTTAATTGTTAACATGATTAATTGTTAGGGTAACTACTAAAAAGGTTTGAAAGAACGTTCTACTTGAATGGTGTTAGAATCAGATTTTGAGAGACTTTTACGTCGTTTTAATTTACATATATGAATCTGTACAACTGGGGTTGTGCACACCTATGACATGTTATTGCTTTCCCAGTATTTTTCATTAAGCTCGATGGCAAAAGCTCATGATTGGCGGCCAGCAGAGTACCCCAGGCAAGCGTGTCTATGTGCTTGCCCTCATCTTACACTTTTTGTGAAGCAGTTAGGGAATTGGGTACTGAATAGTAAATTAGCCTGACCTCGTCTCTGACCAGGTACACCTGTTCTCTTGTTCTTTAAAAATGCTGACATTTAGCATTAGAAAGTCATTTTTATAAGGCAATATTACACTCTTTCCTTGTGTAAAATGTTATATCAATATTAAAGTCATTCCATGCATGATGTAATGGAAACACCTATTTTACTGCAGAATATAACATAGGAAAGCCTGTAGCATGTGGTACTGTAAAATCAGGGGAAGCTACCTATATTTTCACATGGACAGTTCAGGAACCCACACCCTTTAGAAAGTCAGCGCTTTGGGAATCAATCTTCAGATAATTTCATGCAGGATCCTAGAAAACCAGAAGCAGAGTCAGTGTGAAGAGATGGAAGACAGAAAGCTTAGAGGACTGGAGCCAGGGAGTCTGCGTGAGCAATTTTTTTCTCCTTCGCATGTGCTGCTGACTTGTTTTTTTAATCTATGTGAAGAACATGGGCTGTTGCATATATATATATGTAAAATAAAGAGGCAAACTCTTGCATTTTAAGGTTCTAAATGATTCCTAATAAAAAATCTTGGAAATATTTTTGTAGGTGGCAGTGGTCTTAAAAATTAGCACACGATGACAACATTTGGTGAACTGTGTCTTTGTGAAATAGCTCTGCTTCTTTCAACATGGCATGTGATACATTAAGAGAATGTATATTTTAGGAATGGATGGAAATATCTATTTTTGATTTCACTTATTCAAACAAAATTTCAGTGTATAACACACCATCTAAAAGGTCATCTGATCACAGAAGCGTTTTGCCTGATTCCTGCTTGTACATGCACAAGCCATTCATCAGGTAGTGCAGCCTATTAATACACCTAAGCTTTAACATCTGTATGCACAGGTTCAGTAATAATGTTTTGCATCTACCTTTATATTTATTGCAAATGAATTTAATAGGAGATTCAAACCTAACACGCAGAATAAAGCCACCCACAGACTGTTCTTTAGGTCTTCCAGACATTTATGCAGGTGTTGAACTTTATATATTTGAAATAGCTGTTGACATTTTCCCACCTATTCTATAATGAGAAATGGCCTTTAAGAAAATAAATAAAATGAGCACAGAAAGTCTACTGTGTTTTCAAAACCTAAATAAATGCAATATCTCAAAAAAGAGCTCTATTATATTTGCTTTATCTTCTTCTTCCTGATTTCTTCCCACCTCTTATTTTACTATTCCAAACTGGGGTACAGCTGTGGTTCAGTCCATTTTACTCTTCATTTTCTAGGGTTTTTGAGGAGAGATACTGAAATTCCACAGTGGGACAAGGGCAGCCTTCAACCTGGGGTAATCAGTTTGGGGTGCAGGTTCAGAGAATGGACATACAGCTCTGCATCAGTGGCTGTTTCCTTCTTTGCAGTAACAGTACTGTTCTCTCAGAGTCTTCAAGGTGAGACAATCTCCTTCTTAGGCTGCCTGTGACAGCAAGGTGGAAAGCTTTCCAAGACACTGCTAACTTCCCTGATAATCTCAGAGGGTTTGCATGATATGACTTCTATAGATAAATAAGAAATCTCAGTAAAATTCATGTCTGCCTGTAACACACATTTCAAAAGCCTTAGAAGTACACATGAGAAGTGAGAAAATCTGAATGTGCAGGTTGGTGGGGACTGAAAATGCTTGTGAGCACTGTCACTACTCACACCAGGATGACCAAGAACAACACTGGCCTTATAAGAGTCCTAGCTGATGCCTGAGGGAAGTATTCCTGCTGGGGCCATTGAGATGCTTTTCATCAGGTGCTAAAGATCCATGAGCAGTGATTGAGGGCACATTTGACTGCAGATGGCAAACCAGAACTAGTAGGGCATGCACACCATTGTGGCCCGTTTTTCCCTCCCTGGCTTTTGTGAAGCTTAAAAAAGCTTTTCTGTTAACTACGTTGAAATTATAGGACTTGTGTGTCCAAGTCATCTTTGGTCTACTTGTCAGAACTAGAAGATTCAGGCTTCTGAGACTGAAGAATTGTTCAGGAGGACAGACGAACATGCAATACCTCTGTCTCATGGCCATACACACTTTTGCCTTCCCTAACTGCAGCAAACATGCTTCTTTCCCATGAAACAAACTCTGTCTCCCATCAGGTTAGAGAAATACCATCTCTTGTTGTTGGCCCTTCTTTCTCATGGCCTTCTTCAAAATCTGAGATGTGCAGTGAAGGAAAAGTTGGTTTTCCAAGTCCTGGGCAAATTATGCCTCAGAAGACCTGCTAGCTCTCTAAGCAAAACTCTTTGATGGGCACAGTGCTACCTTAGCACTGATTGCTTTTTCTCCCCTGCAGAATTCATCTTTCCAGACCCCTTCACCCTGCAGAAACATAATTTAGATTGGAAATGTTATTGTCCCATAGATTACAATGGACCCATCCCATACTCCACTTTTGCAGGAACAGTGATAAGGCACAATAACAAAGCGGAGAGAAACTGAAATATTGAAGGCCTCAATAATCCTTAGATTGGCAGCCAAAATTTTTTTGTTTAAGCATGGAGGAGATGAAAAGACAGGCTACCTAAGAGAGCAGCAAATGCATTTCACAGGAGCAAGCAACTCCCAACTGCTAGCAAAACCAGGCACTGCATGCAAACAGTCAAGCAGCAGCAAATACTGTAATGGGCATGTAAGGGAATGCTGCTAACAAAACAAAGTGAAAATCCTAGCCCAAATCTTCTTACAAAGACAAGACAAGAAGGTCTCAGACCTCTTGGGGTGCTTCTCTGAGAGTCAATTACTAGTAAGTAGTGTCACAGTATCATTGGTGGTTGTTCACCCATCCCTACATGCCAAGAGCAGAGGTGCCTGATCCTGTGTCTCTTTCCTCAGAGCAACTCTCCAATGCTGTATTCATGCAGTCAAAAAGCTGTTTGTGCCCAAGGCTGCAACCAGCAGCTACAGCAGAACATATGTCCCAGCCCATACGTTGGCCGGAGTTGCTTTCCTTTTTAGATCCCATTTGCTGGATTTGTACATGAATCTTGATTCAGCTGGAGGAGGGGGGCATTTATTCCTGGTTGCAAAAGAGCCAGACTGGGGTCTAAATGCACTTGCACAGATAAACAGTGTAGGCAGTGGAGTGAGACAACGGAGATGCTATTGACAGACTCAACTGAACTCTGTTAAACCTCTACAACGTGAGGCATCATTTAACTTTAGTAGGATGTGAGTAGGTAGCCTGCTTTATTTTAATTGTACTGAATAACTTAAATTTGTAAAATGGAGTCTAACTTATCGGTCTGTGGAAAATAGATCTGCAATGTTTAGATTTGGATTTCTCATTACTGTTTACTGTTATCTGGAAATACACAAAATGTATGATAGCATTCCTTGGAGTGATGGCAATTGTTTGCGGAGATACAACAGGATGCTTGTTTCATGACAAAAAAAAAAGACTTGCTTTGGGGCCTGCAGGACATCCTTCAGGTATTAGGTATGTGTTAAGTATGGCACTTTTTTTTTTCTATCTATTTTAGTCTAATAAAAGATGTTAGAACTTCTGAAATTTTTTACTCTCTTCTATCCTTAGATCATAATTACAAAAAATTACATTCTACAGAGGCGAAAATGAAGGACTTTAAATTGCCTTGAAAAAGAAAAATGAATTCAGGAACGGTTATTTTTAACACATTAGACATAGATTCTTTCCACTTCAGATAATGAACTTTTCCCACAAAATAAATGTCCAGATTTAACCCCCCTCTCACCAAAAATAGGAAGCTTGTAACAGATGGAAAAAGTCACAAAACTAAATGATTGGTACTTCACATTAAATGTCTTTTTTCATAAAACAGCAAGCAGCATATCTCCTTCATGGCAGTCGTTACTGGATCAAAGTACTCAAAGCAGAACACAATTACATTGAAAAAAATTATACTTTTTCTCCTTATGAAAAGAAAGTTGTCAAAAGAAGAAAAAAATTTAAAAAAGAATCTCCCGTGAAGACAGATCCTGATGAGATGTATGATCTTTTTTGTTCTGGAGAGGGGAGGGGGAGGAAGAGAATAGAAGAGAGGAAACAGAAAAAGCAGCCCTAGGATAACAAGCTTTGTGTGAAGCAGAAAATCATACCCTTTGAGGGTCATTTTCTTTGAGTTGCTGCCTCAGGGAGATAGGAGGCAGAGATTAAACATTGGAAGGAAAGTCCGTTTGCTTGCAAGGCATCACACTGCCCTGAAGCGGAGTCTTCTCTGTCTTCCCGGGGGGGTGCGGATCTCAGCAAACCGTTTCCATCAAATTGTGCCCTTTCTCCTTCAACCGACCGGCCCGAGATTGCAGGGGAACGGCGAGACTGATGGACTCGGGGGTCCAGGGAAAGCACAAGGCGCTGTGTGGTGCTGCCTGCTCCACGGGGAACGCAGATTCTGAGAAAGTAGATGCGCTTCCCGCCGCCCTTCCCCGGGATGGTGGCAGAGCCGGGCCTCGGGGGCCCGCTAGGTGGCGCCTCAGCCCCGCGCTCCTCCCTGCCCGGTGGGTGTGTGTGGGGTGGGGGGGTTGTGCCCGCCAGCCCAAGCAGAGGCCCCTAGACAGAAATCAGAAGGCATTTGAAGTGCAGAAAGGTCATGAGATGTTTATCCTTATTGTTTTTCCTGTTTTTTAAAAAATAATTATAACATTCCCTGTTTGTTATTCATGAAGGTAGAAAATCAGAGCACCGCATCCATCACCATGTTCGTGAATGCAGCTGATAATGATACAGAATCACAGAATCACCGAATCACCGAATCACCAGGTTGGAAGAGACCCACCAGATGATCGAGTCCAAACACTAAACCATGCACCTCAACACCTCGTGCACCTGTGTATTAAACACCTCCAGGGAAAGTGAATCAACCACCTCCCTGGGCAGCCTNGTTGCTTTTTAAATTTTTTTTAAAACCAGGTTACATTAAAATTACTGCTAGTTCCTAAAAAAATAAAATAAAAAAAAAATCCAGAGACAATGGATTCAGCAGTTGAACTGCTGGGAATGAGGGACACTGTCTCAAAACGTGCGCACAGGACTTGAAGAAAAAATTTGCAGGTGCTCCCCCAGTTAAATGGCCCCTATGTTGTATAGGTGAAATTGTATATCCTTGATGTAGGATTGGGGGAAAAAAAAAAAAGGAAAATGTAGATGGAAGGCAACTGCGTGGACCTATAAGTTCAAAGAATCAAGCTGCACATAATACTTATGCTGAAGTTGGTAGGTCAGACTGAGCCCTTTCGCTGACTCTGAATGGCTTAGCTGGCAGTTGTTGAAAACCCTGCCCAGCAGTTTCATTTCCATGGCCTTTCTGGAAGAAACACTTTCTTTGCTTAGCACAAGAGTTCTTCTCCCCAGTGTGTTCTGAGTCAGGAGTGGCAGGACTGGCTGGACAATGACAATTGTGTAGCAGAGTAGCCTTTTAGGTTTCAACCTTTTCTTCTTCATAGGGTCAAAGATAAACCTTTTAGATCATTTGAAAAGCCTGACCTCTGTCTCTGGAAATAACTGAAGTGTCCAGTCTGGATCAAAGAAACCTTTCCTTCAAAAACATTGTCAAAACTGAGATTTTTTAAAAAGCTTTTGGCACTGATGAAAGCTGAATGATGAAATCAGTGTGTATTTGACGGGAAGTATTCCAGCCAGCTCTAATAAGGAGCACTACTCAGTATTTTAATGACAACCTTCAATAGCACAACTCTATTTTGACTCCTTTATGTTCCTACCACTGTACTACCCGGGCAATCTCCCAGTCTTTAATGTATTTTTTTTCCTCACAGTATACCTGGAAAATGCCATTGTCCTGACTTTACATATGAGAAATGGAAGAACAGGAAGGTGAGGCAACTTACCAAAGCTTGAAGAATAAAGTCAGCAATAGAGAAAAGTAAAAATTCCCCTTGTCCAGAATCATAAGCTAGTGTCATGAGTTGAGGTATCTAGTGCTATTTTGGTTTTATATGACCCTGATTTACACTGTCGAAAACTTGAGAGTATGCACAATCTGACCAGTCATTTGTCCCATACATAAGAAATGTAACAGAGATCTTTTGTAGGTCAGCTGCATGGGATGCTCATCGGTTATTGGGTTGCCCAGAAAGAGTTAATGTTTATTTACAGAAAACAGTTAAAAAAAATCCTTTTATTATTGTATATCTGTCTTCCTGTTCCTTACTTCCACCCTGTGTTCATGGGGCCTGCATAGTGCAGATACTACCTTTAAACTCCCACTTAAATTTTCTGTGAAGTTTTTAGCAGGTGGGAAAATTTCTCAGAAAACAACAAAAATGAAAGCCATAGCCAGACAGTATTTGGTTCACTGGAGAAAAATATCACTGTTTCTTTCAGGAAGCAGAGGAAGCAGAATAAACTATATGTAACTGGAAAAGATCATATTTGCTTATGTTGTTTGAAATACATGAATGTCTAACTTGGTAACCCTGCCTGAGATGGCAGACCAGTAGCCTTTTATAAGTGAAGGTGCTGATACTTTCCACTAGTCCTCAGTTTAAAAGAAGTGATAGGATTTCAGAGGAAGAAAGAAAAATACAATTTTCTGGTTAGAAATACAGTCCACAATTTTGAAGACACTGAAGATGTAAGAAAAGAATAAGGAAGCATCACGTATGATATTATTCTTGAAATAAAATGCAAAAAATGATGGTGTGGTCTTACATATGCCCCCATTTTCTTTGGTTTTGTGGTCCCCTCTATAATTTTCTAAGTTTAACTAATGACATTTTCCACTTTCTTATTTATTCTCCTGTCTATGAGTGACACAGAATTATCATTGTACACCTTTGTGGTTGACTTTTACTTTCTGTGGCTATCTTACACCTGAATATATATGACTAGATGTGATCTGTTTGCATAAATAATTTACTGAGGGTTAGTGTCTTGTTTTTGTCTCAGAAGAGAATAATTCTTATAATCTAGATGCAGATCTATTGACAACTTACTGTGCTATCTCCCTTCCTTTGTAAATAGACTCAGTACTGCAATACAAAACTGCCTCAATACAAAATCATAGACGTAGGGGATAAGGAAGGCACTCAAGGGGCTATTATCTGTTTTGCACATTAAACAAAGAGAGTGAGGACGGCAACATACTTGTGGTTGGTTTTGAAGGAGACAGAGTATTGCCTTTGGTTCTCACCAAAATCCTCAGATGTATCTGATGGTGATTGTGTTGCTCTGGTAGTCACAAAATCACACATCACCATGGTTGGATCTGAACCTGATAGGATGGGGTACACAACCTACTAGGCAATTTTTAAGTGACGGTGGTACAGAAGGATCCAAAAGTGGGCCCAGTAGTGAAATTGGAGGAGAGACATTCTGAATTCCCTTCCAATCTCAGTTTTCTCATGACTGTGTGATGATGTGGTGATATTAATGTCATAAAGGAGGAAAATTCTTTAAGGACCTCCATCCTCTTACTTCCTCTCTAGGGTTCAAACAACCTCTGATTTTGTATAGACATGGGGAGTACTGGGTTATCATGTTGTTTGTTACTGATATAAAGACAGGAAACACTGGAGTTGTCCATAAACAACTAGAAATTTACATAATCTCTTACTATCTCCTCCTGTAGATTTTTATAAAGAACTGTGCTGGTGGTTTTTGGAAATGGAGATGCAACTTCCACAAAGAAGGCCTTGAGAAACAGAATGGCACTTACATTTATCTGTGCAGAGAAAGTATATTTTCCATATTATTATTACATTAAGTGTGAGGCTATGGGTTTACACAAGCACATGCTAGTTGAGGCATTTGAAATCACATGATAGGCAAGTGCTAAATGCAGGTCTAATTCCTATATCTACTTCTCTTACAGGAAATCTTTGCCTTTTCCTTAAACATTGTAAGTATTTTATTTTAATTTAAATACCTGATAGCTGTGAGGGAAATTATATTAATCCATATCCTAAGATATGGATCCTTCACCATTTCTTGCTTCTTGTCAGAAAAACAATTCCCTGCCAGCAGAAGCTTTAACCAGGAATTTCCCTGTAGGCCCAAGTTTCCACTGCCTTGGAACATCAAATTGCTGAACTTGCAGTCTGTAGAGAGAAGTTTCTTCCCAGAGAATATGAAAGTCATCTTGAAGCCTTTTTAAAAAAAAAAATCTGTATGTATAACATCATATGCACCTTTCTCCTTGCTTCTCTGTTGTGCAGCAATTGCCTTTAAAAAGGTTTTGATGCATTTCCTTCTTGTGTACAAGCAAGCTGCAATGTGTGTATGGCTCAGCTGGGGGTAACTGTAGCCAAATAATATTTGTAAATATTCCTGTCACTAAAACTTATGACCCTTCAGCATCTTGTTCATGTGTCTGCACAACTTTAGGGAGTGAGATTTTATTCATGAGTATATTTGAAAACAGAGTATCAGGAAAACTAAATAACTTGTTTCAGAAATGTTTGTTCAAAAATGTTCTCTCAGGAAAATCTTTTAAAATCTCTATTTTGTTGGTGAAATATTCACTGAACAAAGACTGAATTTTTACAAAACATTTCAGAGTGGGAGAATGGGATTCTTCTTTTTATTTTAAGGAGTGCAAGACACCCAGTTCTGGAACAGAAATTGTCCTTAGTGATTCACAGGGCAGTCATAAATAATGAGTGCTCATTCGCAAGTTTGTGAATAAACCTCAGGCTAAAATATAGTGATATATTCATTGAACAGCACAGAAGTATCACGGTGTATCTTAAGATAATTTACTGCTAAACTTTTCAGATAATTAATTTGTCTCTTATCACTGATACATTACCTAAACAGGTGACTTCCATTCTTTGCAACACAGAATATTTAGTTGTGAGTTTCTGTTGAAAAACATCTGATGGATAAATTGCAAAGTTGGGCTAAAATCCTTTAATGTAAATTGTGACAGGTTTTATATCTGCAGAATGACTTTTTACTGAATTCTTTTATTAGAAATGCTTGTGATTGTATGTAAGTAGAAGCATGGAGATTTTTTTCAAATGACTCAAAATTCCAGAGAAGAATTTAAACCTAGAAAGAGTCAGATCCTTGAAATTATTTTTTAATTGAATGCTATTTTTTTAAATGAAGAAATGTCTTCTTCTGGTGAAAGTAAAATATGCTTACAAAATACAAGGTGTCCCAAATTAAGATATTAAATCTATAAGTTAAAAATATTTTTTTTGTTGAAAACATGACTTCCAGATTCCTTAAAAAAATAATGTGAAAACTAGGAAAATAATAAAAGACTGGAACAGGAAAGGTTTTTTTTGTTCTAAGTTCTTTAAGGAATGTAGATTTATTTTACAGGGACTTTTACTGCTTTTATAGATACTCCATCTACAATTGGGAGGTACGTCTTCTAGAAAGCTTTTGAAAATTTCTCAGAAAATATTTCCTGGTAGCTTTGCTATTTGGCACAAAGCGCTTGAAGACTGCAGTTGTGAAACAAACAAACAAAATGTTATGCAGCAGGATGAGGACAAGGGTTTCTAGTTTCAAAATAAAAGAAATTCTCACTTTACTACCCAAACATGTTAGGATGATGCTTTGCTTCTAAATTTGCATTTCAATGTTTGTCTGGATTTTCTGGAAGCACCTAAACATATGGCAATGGAGGAATATTTTCCTACTTTCTAGACCCCACCATCCTTTCATAACTCCATAATTTAAGCTTAATGTTGCAATAATGCCAGAACACAGTATGACAACTACAAATGACTCCCTGACTGTGGCACTTACTGCTGTGTGTGGGAGGTCGGGAAGGACTCCTAACTCAAAGAGACATTTATCATCATCATAATTTCTGACAGTCATCAAGGGCACATCTTTCACAAGGAGCTACAGAGTAATTCCCAGGATCCAAGTCTTACTGCACTTGTGGTGTTTGTGAGCAGGTTTGCAGAGAGGATAATGGCAGAGGAGGGTTTCCACTGTGAGAACCCAGTCAAGGAGAAGGCCTGCCCTCTCTCATGTAGTTGTCATGACCTTGGTCTAATGCAACATTTTACCTTCCCATGGGAGGGCCAGGCAGCCCTGTTAGCCAGAGGGAACTTGGGAACCAGTACTTCCCACGTTTTTAAGTCCCCCGAGTCTTTATCTGCTGCTGAAGTTCCACCCTACCTTCTCTTCCAGCCAAAATGCAAGAAGACAGTATCTCTATCCCTCTTGAGAGGGAGGGAAAAGGGCAGGAGGAGCATCGACATCTCCCTGCCAAGTTAAAAAGATGACTGGTTCTCCTCTTTCTGGTTCCCAGGCAGGAGGAGAGTGAATCATGCTCTCACATACATCATTCTTGCAGAGGGGTGGGTGAAAGATTGCCGAGAGTCTGATCTCTTACTACAAGCCAAGAGGGTCATGAATCCAACATGACTCTCACAGAAAAAGTATTATTAAAAAGAAGCTAGGGAAAAGTCTTCCTAACATTTGATGTGCAGAGCAGAAAATAGCATTATTTCTTGAGCAGGGGCAAGTATAAAATCGTGGAAAACACTCATAAACATATTTTTATTAAAAGTTTTATTTTCCAGTAAAGCTTCCATGACCTAGCTCTCTGTTACCATACAATAGTGCAAACAGTGTTGAAGCCAGGAGTGTCATTTGAACAGAATAAAACAAGTAGATAAATACCCACTGGCATTCTTTCATGAATTTTCAACTGCATTTGATGTGATGTTCAATAGTCTTCGGACTTGCTGCACATCTCAGTCAAAATCAGAGGTCTCTATGTTGCAGAGTATGTCTTCTGGAACAAACTTTTTGCAACCTGATCTCATTTCCCAACTATGACTGCACAGAATTCCATAAAATTTGGATCACTTTAGAAGGTAGGGAAATCTCATCCATTTTACAGGTGGGGAAACTGAGGTACAAGCTTGTGAAGGAAATTATTNCCCCCCCCACTTCAGGTTACTTTATTAACATAACACAACATAGTCATTATCACCCATTATAAATTTACCCAGCTCCACCCTACCAGGGTACTTAGAAGAACAATCCCAACAGGAAATTGTCCTAGATAACTTGGAACGTCAATAAAACCCACCTGAATAATAATGTAGAAACCTTAATTTAATTCTTCACATGTTAAAACAGCCTCAGATAAAAACTGCTCGAAACGTGGTATGGCTTAACACTCAGCTACTAAGATTAGAATGTTTTTCTGTTGCATAATTTTCTTAAAATAAAACTATTATTGAAATTAAGAAGGATTATATATTAACTCAACTGGGAGACTCATCACATGAAACTGGAGAGCGTAAGTGGGCATCTTTATTTATTACTTTAATTTTCTTGCCACATATCCTGTGGGCACCTTGTTTCTCCCTGCCTACTTGGTGAACTCTAACAGGAAGGTGAATTGTGAAAATAGTGGAGACTGTACTCAGACTTATGTGCTAAGTTGTGCTAGACAACCTCAAAATGTCATTCAACAAAGATAATTTTTTGTTTGGAAGATATCCTTTCTAAAGTAAGGTGAAAGGAGGCAGTGGTGAGATGTGGAAAATTGTTCAGGTTTAAGCTGAATGAGTTCAAATGTGTAGTGATATAGATTCCGTAGGTTATGTAAAATATTGATTTCAATGTCCACCCACCCTCAGTAATAAATATTTAGCAATTCTTTCAGAACGAAAGAAAACTGAAAAAACCTCCTTCAATAATGTACTAGATTATGTGGGTTTTTTCACCACAGAATATTGAGCTAGGTGAATATTGTGGAATGACTAGGTGCCTGGCCTGGCTCTCAAGTGTCTGTCTTTCAAGTAGGCTCATTATAACGGCAGAATCTCTTTTGTCTTGATAAACTAAGAAGGTAAGGTTACTAGTTTGGGCACAGCACTGCTCTGGGTAGCGCCTGTTTCCACCCCCAGAGGGATCTCTGCATGGGAAGACTGCACTGTCTGAATGCCACAAGTACAGCTTCAGAGATCTATCTCTGCATCATGCATGATGAGTATGATAAGCACTGGTGAGATTCCTTAAATCACCTTATCTCCTGGAAAGACAATGACAGTGTTTCAAGAGGAAAAATTCAGACCATAGTGTCACAAAAAAGCCCATGACAGGGCTGGAACAGGAAGAGATTTCTGTTATTATCTTAATAAAAGAAGTCCATATTTCTTTCCTTTATGAACTGAAGCACCACCCCTTCCAGTAATTTTTTTCCTGAAGTATTTGGGATGGTTTATTTATGGTCTAAATTTACATGAGTAGTTTGAATACTTGCCCGCTTTCCAGGAAAACTTTCTACCTTTCAGTGATCCATATTATGAACTGCAGTTTTAATAAAGACCTTCTAGGATATGGGGTAAGGTAGGAGGGTATCTGTTCATTTCGTTAGAAAACTGAGTGAAACTATTCTTTTTATTGCACTTCATTTTGAGCCTTTGCCTTTCTATGGCCTCTGCCTCCTTACTCCAATAAACTGGACCATTATTGCCCTAACCCCTTAAATTGTCTTTTAAACTAGAGCTGCTTACTATTCAGCCTACACTGCTTTCTCATCAAATCCAGTTTGTAAACATTCCTGGGGCAGTCAGTGGACAAATATCTGTATGTTTGGAAATGCATTATAAAATATTTTATTTCCTATAGTTTAATGGAAACTTAGGATGGTGTCCTAAAAAGAATTTATATGACAGTCTAAGAAATCTTTTCACCACAGAGGGAAAATCATCAGCATAGAGTATACTTCAAGTTGTGTGGGTCTTTATTTGTTAAACACTACAGAATACAAGATACAGGTTGGGGTGGATATAAGAGAAATTTATTCTTTGTGTGCACTTATGGGACGTACACTGGTATGAAATTGGTTTGAAGCCACCATGCTTTAACAGGGTAGTTTTGACTGATGCTTGGATAAAGTAGGCATTGATGTAAGCCAGGGCTGTCACTGATTAGCCCAGAAAGCATGAGACTTCTATTTCAGAAGACTGTTTCTGGAATGTGCAGAAAATGTCCCACCCCATGAGAAGGTGCGGTGGTAGAACTAAACCCTAAGACTGCAAAGACAATAACTTCTTGTTTTCTCCTGTGAGCCACCATCCCTTGTGTGTGCTGCAGTACTTTTATAGATGGCAATAAACTTTCATCCTGGCACACTTCTCAAACCATCCAAATTGCATCATGGTTGTTTAGGCATTATACTTCGACCATGCCAAGAATTTTCTTATTAAATGGCTTGTCACTAGAAAAATGCTGATTCCTTGATACAAAGTGTTTTGTGAGAAAATATCAATGAAGTGAGCCACTGGCAAAACACAGAAAGCCTTTACTAGAAATGCACCTGCTGGGCACACTCTTGTTACTTTATCTGCTGTGCTGCTAAGAGAAGATTCATAAAGAGAACTATTATATTGAATGTTCTTACTGCTTTGAGATGCTCTTGCTAGAAGACAGGATTAGCTTGAAGGTAACATATATAGAAACAAGTATATTTTTTAACCTAACATTTTAACACCTAATAAAGCATAACAGTTTAATATGCATTAGCATAAACAATGACAAATAAAACTACTGAAAAATGGCATCTGTAAAATACTAACTGAAATTATTGCTAAATTAAACTCTAATATTTCCCCGCATAAAATCATAGAATCACCAGGTTGGAAAAGACCTCTTGGATTATCGAGTCCAACCATTCCTATCTGTCACTAAACCATGTGCCTGAGCACCTCGACTACCCATTTCTTAAATACTTCCAGGGATGGGGATTCAACCAGCAACCTGAGCATCCTCTGCCAGTGCTTAATGAACCTTTCTGTGAAATTTTTTTTCCTGATACCCAGTCTGAACCTCCCCTGGTGCAGATTGAGGCCATTCTCTCTTGTCCTGTCACCTGTCACTTGGGAGAAGAGGCCAGCTCCCTCCTCTCTACAACCTCCTTTCAGGTAGCTGTAGAGATCGATGCTTCTAGTGGTATGACACCAACAGAAACTTGTGCAACTCGCTGTCTCTGAGTTATTTCTGAACAGTTTGTTGCTACATTTATTTAAATTCATTACTTTTCCGTCTTACTCCATATGAAGATTTCCTGTTTGATTGCAATCTTGTGATGCCTGAGAGTGTAACATATCTCGCCATAAGGACATTTTGTTTTCCTTTTGTTGTGGGTGAGAACCTGATCTGCTTTGTTTACTCTTCAAAGACCCTAAATAGGTTCAGAACAGGTTAACTAAATCACTGAAAGTACACCTACTGCAATACATACGTGGATAAATTCGTGAGGACAATACCTTGCTCTGAGCTTGGGAAGATGATAACATAGAATCATAAAATCGGAGAATAGTTTGAGTTGGAAGGGACCTGTAAGATTAACTAGTTCCAACCCCCCTGCCATAGGCAAGGACACTTCCCGCTAGATCAGGCTGCTCAGGGCCCCATCCAACCTGGCCTTGAACACCTCCAGGGATGGGGTAGCCACAACTACCTTGGGCAACCTGTGGCAGTGCCTCACCACCCTCATTGTAAAGAATTTCCTCTTAACTTCTAGTCTAAATCTTACCCTCTCCAGTATATAGTCATTCCCCCTACACCTATCACTACATGCTTTTATGAAAAGTCCCTCCCTGGCTCTCTTGTGCTCCCCATTCAGGTACTGGAAGGTCACTATGAGGTCTACTTGGAGCCTTCTCTTCCCCAGGCTGAGCAACCTCAACTCTCTCAGCCTGTCCTTGGATGGGAGGTGCTGCTGCCCTCTGATCATTTTTGTAGCCCTTCTCTGGATCTGTTCCAACAGTTCTGTATCTTTCTTATGTTGAGGACTCCAGAACTGGACACAATACTGCAGGTGGGGTCTCAAAAGAGCAGAATAGAAGGGCAGAATCACCTCCCTTGAAATTCTGGCCACGCTTCTTTTGATGCAGCCCAGGATACAGTTGTCCTGGGCTGTAAGAGTGCACATTGCTGGCTCATGTCTTCTCATCAATCAGCACCCTTAAGTTCTTCTCTGCATCACTGCTCTCAATCACAACATTCCTCAGCCGGTATTGAAACCAGAGATTTGCCTCGTCACAGGTGTAGGACTTTGCACTTGGCCTTGTTGAACCTCATGAGGTTCACACAGGCTCACTTTTCCAGCCTGTTCAGATCCTTCTGGATGACAACCCATCCTTCTGGTGTAGCAACTACACCACTCAGCTTGGTGTCATCTGCAAACTTGCAGAGGGTCCATTTGATCTCACTATCTATATCATCAATGGATATCTTAAACAGCACTGGTCCCAGTGTGGACCCCTGAGGAACCCAACTTATCACGGATCTCCATGTGGACATTGAGACATTGATCTCTAAGTATGAATATCCAAATGGACTAAATATGCATTAGGGAATTAACCCTATAGGATCAGTAGATTTCCAAGGCTTATTATTACTTTAAGGAGCATGGAATAAGCTTGATGGAAGGGTACCATTGCATTACCATCTACAATGCTACAACCTACATAGAAGACAAATAAGGGGGCTCACCAATCAAACAGGAGAACTGTTTCAGTCCATGCAACCAAGTAATGTTTAGGACTCCTGGGGTGGGGAGCAGTTAATATTATTCAAATAATGACGAGAAAACTAATGTATTTGTTCTCCCTATTTAACATGCACACTTTTGATGTCCCACTTATTTTGAATGTCTCCAAATCTGTTTAGATAACATGATGAGTAACTAGAGCTAGTGGGTTTTACAGGGGCAAGACAGAAGATAAGTGATGCAAATTGGAATGATATTATTAATTGGATTTGTTTTTTATGAACCAATATTTGTTAACACGCTTAATATCTTCTCCATCTCCTTTCTTTTCTCTTCCTCACCTTCTGCTCTGCAAAGGTCACCACCCTAGTAAGGGAAGAATTGAAGGAGAAGAAGGATTTGAGAAGTCACTAAGGCCAAAACCAAGTCTTTAAGTCACCAGGGGAAATGCAAGAGACTGATTATTTTTGGCTGCCTTAAATCAATTGTTTTGGCTACCTTAAATGTAAGTTGTGACTGAAGCAGAGGCAGTGTCCTTCAACACCTTATGTTACTCTTGCAAGCTGCCCATCTGCGCTCTTTGCCTGAAGAGATGCCGAGTCCCCCTAAACCCAGTTCTAGAACTTTCCTAGAAGAAGCATTGTGCAGGCCCAACAAAAACCTATAAATAATCCTCTGGAGGAGGGTCCATTTGCAGCAGCACACTTGACATCCTCAGAGAGAGAAGAGGATCGGAGCTCAGGTGGTGCCCTTGCACTTTTCTCCCTCTCTGTCTCCCTTTCCCCTCTTTCTCTCTTTTATTTTTTCCCTTAACACAGATTTAGAAAGTGAATGCCCATCTTATCCCCAAGAATGCCTGTATGGATAAATTCATTTTTGGACCAATCATTTGGCATCATTTTCCCTTCATTTACCCAGTGTATACGGAACCAAGGAATTTTGTGTGAAGACCCAGGATCTTACTCTGGTGACCCCCAGGCTGTCCAGGCTGGGTCGTGATATCTTGTCAATCTCTTTATGTAGGCCACTTAGCACTATACTACCAGTTAAATCTAGGACAGCTGGATCTCCAGCTGCCAGGTTTCCCTTGGAGACTTCATGATCCCTTTGTCATTTGCTGAGATTTGATATCTTCACATTATTTAGCCAACAAACTCAGGTAATTCCTCAGAAAAGATGACAGTGGTTCTCAGCACAAATTGAACTAATTTATAAGAAACCAGCCCCCGTGCTGCTGATTCTTGAGTGGCATCTGGGAAAAAAGGTAGTTTAAGGGCCTACGAGACCTCTTCCTTCAGCACCAGCATTTTTCATGCACTCAACTATATCCGCACCAGTTAACTAGTGCAGATACAAACACTACCAAATTTTTCCAAATCATTAAATTTCTTACATGTTCCTGGCAATTTTAACTTAGGCCAAGTGACACTCTCCCATAAAATGGCTGGTAATAATTCAAGGTCAACATAGGATACATACTGACATTCCTAGTGTATGATGAGGATGAGCCTAATGCATTTCTGAGGAAGGCAAAAGTGAGCTGCACTGTGCCAGTCGTTCTCATGACTACAGAAGGGTATGTGAACATTTTTAACCACAGGTGCAGCCCCTTTTCTTGGGGAGAAGAAAGCAAGGTATCTGTGAAGATGTCCTGGCTTTCACAGATGAAACAAACTCACCACACCTGGGAAGGTCCAGAGCTCTTGCATGTGTGCAGGTTGGTGTCTCTATTAGAGTCCTTTGCTGTGGCAGGAAAGGGGTTACAGCACACAACCTTTCTCTGTCTCTGTGATGAGTGATATGGTTTGATAATAGTCTTTTAAATAGCTTTTCTTTTTTTTTTTCCCTCCTCTTTTGTATGTTTAATATAAAGTCAAAAGATTTTTCATGGTGATGACTGACACATGACTAAGTAGATTAGATTTCTATACTAGAAATCCCTGACCTTCTTCAATTACTTAACACTACAATAAGATCACGTGAAACCTTTTCTGTCTTTAAGACTATTTATGCCATTAAAATTAATACAACTGCTCTTGAGAAGCTGCATAAATATAAGTACTGAGAAGCACAACTGCATGACTGTTTTTTAGGTAAATTTTATTTTTTTAAAAACACGTTTGGTAGTTTTGCATGTCCTTCCAATTTTTGTATATTTGCTAGGCAGAGTTGACTGAAAAATGGATCACTGTTTTTGGATAGTTTTGCAAAGAAATTTCCTTTGAGTGTTTCTGGTAGATAATTAATGGATTTGAATTTTTCCTCAGCTCTAATGTATACGTGCTGCTACAATTCTGACTTGCTGTTCAATATACATTACTCCAAGTTATTCTCCATTGCTTTGCTACAAAATTCCTTTAAAAGAAAAAGCATTATTTTTAATTGGTTAATTTATTCCTCGTTCTAGGATGGTATTGATCAATGAACTTTATTATTTAAAAAATAGTTAAATAATAGGATTCCTGCTGCCTGCTTCTTTCTCCTTTTTGTTGTATTTAACTCAGGGCTAGTGGAAGCACCTTATGGACTCACACTTCGATATTAATTACTTTCCTTACCTTTGATTATGCAGTATCTAATGAGAAAGACATGTATACAAACAGAACTGTGAAATGCTTGTAACATATATGTCCAAAAGAGGACAAAGAAGCTGTTCTTGTCCTGTAGGAATGCAATCCAGACTATCATCTTACCCCTTTTCTGTCTGAATATGCAAATACATTTTGTTATCTAAGTATTATTTTTTTAAAAATCTGTATTACTTATGAAGTGAAGTAATGTAGGGTTGCAAATATCACCCAGATAATCTAAGGGTGCTCAAGGTCGAGTCCCACAGTACACTCTATTCAATTTCCATGGTTTCCTATATTATATCCAGTCATCAGATCCTCTGACTAAGGTAATTGGAATGGACTGTAAAACTCTCTTGTTATGTTGACAAGGAAAACAGGGTGGTTTTTTTTCAGAATCATTTGAAAATTACCCATATTAGAATTCTAGGGCTCTTTAAGCCCTGTAAAACCCAGATAAGGTAACATATATACATAATTCATGAGCATACATTTATTAGGATGCCTTCTTGTTAGTGAGCAATCTGGATATTTAGGATATTTACCTTTTAAAATTCTGCTTTGTAGGATACACTTGAATATCTGCTCATGACAGTGAAGCAGTGTGAGCCATATATGGAAGACATTTCTCTGGCAATAATGCTGTACATGTCACAGCATAGCATATTTACTTGGGTTAGTACAAATTTTGTCTAATCTCACATAATCCAATTGTTTTCACCATTCTTGCAAAATTGTCCAGTCTAGAGCATGGAGGTTTGAGCACTCTTCCCTCACCTCTGTATGGCTGCCACATCCTGGAAAAATATTCCCTATGACCTTAAAGAGACAAACATTGTAGATGATGAGGACAAGATCTGAAAAATCGTATGTGGAATATACACATATGTCTATGTATTAACTCTCTATCTTAGCTTTTTCTAACCTTAAAGAGGTTTATCCTAAGACAGGACTAGCAATGTACCTCTGAAGATATCCAGAAGCATCCTTGTCTTGACAAAGCTAAGTCATTTTGTGTCCACCTTAGTGCCCACATCCAGGGAGACTGTGCCCTCAAGACATCCTTCTGCATCTTAAAATAATGCTTACAGCAGAGAATAAACCAAAAAAGCAGTGAATGCTACTACTTTCTTTTAAAAACATGAAGGAGATATTGCTTCAGCTTTTGTGATAAATACATAGATAAGGCACTGTTTTTAGATATGCACGTTCAGATTCAATTCCATCCCATTCCTTAAATGGACAAACACATCTCAAAATATCTGTCAGTAGAATAAGACTGAAGGAGGTAATTGTGCCAGCACTTACAATCTCTCCTTTTTAAAAGTGGAAGAAAATAGTTGAAGGCTCACTGTAGAGGAAGAATGTGGTTTAAGGCACTCATCTAAAATAAGCAAGACCTGGAATCTGCTCTCTGTATTAAGCACTGTCTGTAGCAGTGTTTGGATAAATTATACACAACGCTATGTGTGACAGCTGGACCCCTGTGAAAGAGAGAAAAGAACTGACTTCCCAGTTCCAGGGCAGGTACATGGACCATCGGGCTATTACACAAAACAGGACTAGCTCCTGATCCACCTCCTCTGATTACTGTTTTAAAAAGGGTAGTAGTGAAAAGAATGCATGTAAGCACTGGCCTGTAGGAGAGAGTTCAGATATTGAATCTCAAAAATTTCTTCTTGTAAGTTTAAAGAATGCAATGCAAAATCATATTCTTGTCCATGTCCTTCATTTGATGCTGATTGTGCCATAGAATCCTAGAATCACCAGGCGGGAAGAGACCCACCGGATCATCAAGTCCATCCGTTCCTATCAAACACTAAACCATGTCCCTCAAGACCTCGTCTACCCATGCCTTAAACACCTCCAGGGAAGGTGAATCAACCACCTCCCTGGGTAGCCTCTGCCAGTCCCCAGTGACCCTTACTGTGAAAAATGTCCTCCTAATGTCTAGCCTAAATCTCCCCTGGTGGAGCTTGAGGCCATTCCCCCTTGTCCTGTCCCATGTCACTTGGGAGAAGAGGCCAGTTCCCTCCTCTCCACAACCTCCTTCC
>WAAB01007568.1:0-59520 GCA_013389865.1 Piaya cayana | reverse complement strand
ACTGGAATATGCTGCCCAGGGAGGTGGTTGATTCGCCTTCCCTGGAGGTGTTTAAGTTACGGGTGGACGGGGTCCTGAGGGACATGGTTTAGTGTTTGATAGGAATGGTTGGACTCGATGATCCAGTGGGTCTCTTCCAACCCGGTGATTCTGTGATTCTGTGAATAACATTTCAATTAATAATACTAGCCTCCTGTGTTTAATGTTTCTACAAGGAAAAAGGTGGGTTTGCATTTTTCCCTTGATACACACACATGAACATAGAGTGATTTTTTTTTTGACAAATGAGTAAATTATTATGTCCCTTCAGAGGTTCATAAATCTGCATGAATATTCTTAGAATTAGATCAAATGCTTTGTTATCTTCTGCACTAAACAACTAAAAATAGACTAGAAAATACCTGGAGAAATTCAAGTGGCTTGGGTGTGTCTATACTAACCATCTCTTAGTTAAACAGTATTGACTGTTCTAATCTTTTGTTACTATTCTTCCTTCAGTAGCTCAAAAGTAAATTGTATGATTGTAAAATTGTCTATACCTATTACTATGGCTTAATACACGCCTGTTTGTTTCAACTTGAGTTTCAGATCTGAAGTGAATCAGAGCAATAGAGCAAGAATGCTACAAGAAGAAAAGTGCTACAATACAGATAGATGGCTAAGACACACCAGTCTTAGTGTGCCAATCTCAGTAGAGTCACCACAACATTTTGTAGTATTTAATAAGGCCATGCCTCAAGTTCCCTGGTATTTTGCCACTATTCTGATTGACAAACACTCATGACAGTATTAGTTAAGAATTAATTGGAACTACAAATGACAACTTTATTTTTGGTACTGGAAGTTCCAGGTGATTATGGAAGTATTTGGTTTAAATTGCATGTCCTGCAGTTTGATACCTATTATCTGGAGTACTTGCTTCCTAACCACGTATCAGCCTCAACATTAGTTCTAAGAGATTTCATCCCTCATCTCACTGCAGGAACACTGCAGTCCTTTTTATTCAGACTACTTCTGAATTGCAGCAGGTCAGGACAAGTAAGGTCCCCAAGGTGGGACAACTCTCTGGCATAGTGCAGGATCCCATTTGCTAACAGCAAATGAAAAGTCCTTAGGTGAAGACATCCCCCGACTTGAGAACCAACCATCACTTGTCAGGAATGCTAGTGTATTGAATGTGAGTATTCTTATCTATCTCAAGAAATCTTCCAGATTAATAAGTATTTTCCCTTTATCAAATCTCACAGGCCAAAGCCCTATTTTGGGTTATACTGGTTGCAATTATTACTTTAAAAAAAGGCAATAGTTGCAGGGTAGTGCACATGAAACTGAACAGGTAGCAAGTTCTACTGCCACAGTAAATGGGGACAGGAAAAACAAGAAAACTCCACCCTTCCACACTTTTTTCCTTGTTTGCTGTGGGCTCTGAAATGCCTTCTTTCTTCTGTGCCTTCTCCTTGTTTGATCTCTGACTGTGAACCAATCTTAAGAAGATTCAAACATATGGATTTTTTTTTCTTTTTTTTTCATTAAATAAGCCTTGCCTCAGTTACCAAGCAGCAATGCAAATTTCTACAAAGAAAAAAAATGTTGCAGTAAAACCTATCAGTGCTGCTTCCAAAAAAAAAAAAAAAAAACAAAACCAAAAAAAGAAAGTCCATGCATCTTTCAGTAATATTTTAAAATGCTCTTAAAGTGATCTCATTACTATCCTTTCAGTTAAACAATGTTCTTTATTGTTAAAGTATCTCCCAGGCAAAATGTTTTAAAGAAGCATGAAAACAACAACAAAAACATGATCAAAAGAAGCACTTCCACTGGCTGTGAAATATGCTCCAAAATTATCTGTCTGGTCATAAAATCTCTTTGAAATTCATTAAGCCAGACACTGTTCAGCCCAATCCTACAATTCTGACTCAGGCAAAACTGTCATTGACGTCAGTGAAAGCTTTTCCTTTATGAAAAAGTGAGAACAGATTTCAGGACTGGAACCTAGTTGTGTTTCATTTCATTACCATCTTATTTAACAAGAGAAAAACCACCATTAAAATCAGAACCTTATTCTAGTCTAAAAGAAAAAGTGCATGTGCACAGAACAAAACAAGCAGGGTATGAATTGCAGTGAAATTTTATTGTGGCCTTTATTTTAACTTTCCGTTAGATGTCAGGACAGTGCAGAAATCAACATGTATTTCCTTTATGAGTGTTGGCTTCTCTCAAAGTGATTTATGAAAACAGATCTGCTACTAGAAGTGCTCTAGGGTAGACAGAATGTTGTAGGGAAAACACCAACACACTAAAGAGGCTAAAGAAAAAATAGGCAAAAGAATGCATAAAACAAACAAGTACAGGAATACTTAAGTATTTAAGGTCTTCTCAAGATCTTGCAAACACAGGACAGGTGTCCTGTGTTTTACACTCATTTACCATTTACACTCAGGGGAAGAAAAACTAGACTAGGTATATAAAAAGGACTTTTTTCCAGATCTCAGCTAGTATTTGTGATTAGACCTTCAGCTGCCTCTTGCCTTTCAAGCATTCCAGTACTTCACCTGAGTAACTATCAACTAAGCCAAATTATTTTAAAATTAATAAATACACAGAGATGCAAAAGCATGCTCTATGATACTTCTGAAGACTTTTTGTCATAAGGAATATTCTGTAAAACCAATTTGTCAAAGATAAATTTTACAAATGAGGCTATCAATGCCTCAAAGCATAAATTTTTGAAATACATTTATCTTTAGGGAACTGTTGGAAGTTTCAATTTCTGTCTTAAAACTATTGTATCCTCTTTCAGTTTCCATTTACCAAAGCCTCTTTCTTTTAAAGAGCAAATAACATGAAAATTTTAATGTTCAGAAGTAGACCAGATTCAAATCTGGAACTATAAATTCCCCCAAAATGAGACTTTCCTTTACTTATTTAGGAAACGTTACACCTGTAGTTCATAGACTTTCACAAGTTGGAAGAGACTCATAAGGATAAATGAGTCCAAGTCTCTGCATTTTGCAGTTGGTCATATTTAGGTAGTTATGTAAAACAATCACGGTCCAAAGTCTAAAGAAAAACTGAGATAATTGAAACTGGTTTATAGATTCACTTGCTCTTTCAATGGAACAGATCAAGTGCAAGATTTTGGTTTTCTACAACTCTGTGGGTATATCAACTCCAAGGAAGCATTCTACCACAAATATGGGTGTGCCCTAGTTACTTGATATTCTCCTGTGATGTATATTCTGTTTCTGGCTCAGTTAGTTGACTTGGTTCACGGAGTAAATTATATCCTGAATCTGCATAACCTGACAGAGAAAACTTTATTATCACAACAGGACTCTGATTATTAAAAGGAAAAATGCGTCAAGTTATTCTGCCTCAAGTATTCCCAAGACGAGAACCTTCACATATATTGCCATGCTGCTTCTTAATATTTGTCTTGCTATTATTGAATCACATTAGCAAATATTTGAAGACAGAAAACTGACATTCTTAGTTTCTCTTATTATTTGAATAGTTCACAGATCAATATAACATATGAGCATAGAGATACTTAATGAACACAAACAGAATAAATTCAAGAATTACCACTGCTGTATTTCAGACTTCCTAGGTCTGAAGGCACTCACAATATCTGCTCCAGTTTTTGTTTAAAGTTTGTTTTCAATGGCAGTCCCATATCTATAGAACCGTAACTGTTGAAAAAGCCATTTGTATCAGAAATGAACTTCCAAGTAGGGCAGGGAGCAAGTAGCACCTTCTACCCATGTACCCCCTGTCCTGTGATGGTGTGCATCCACCCTCCACCAACCTGACCTTTACCTGTACTCTAATCAAGCCATAAACACTGGTGGGGGTTATGATGGCTGCATCTAGCTCACCTAGACATTGGGAACAGATGAGAAAATGGTTGCCAAGGACTGTCTGGAACAATGGGCCAGACATCATGCTACTATGCAAATATGACTATTGGTCAATCATCTTAAGTCTAGAAATAGTGGACAAGCCAGGGCTTGAGCCTTGCTGAATGACAGCTGGCTGCATGCAAGGTTCTCCCCTTAAGCAGGGACATCTTTCAAGGATACTGATCTACATTGAGAGGCTCCTTGCTGCAACAAAATCTAAGTGACTAATAGCACGCAAAAATATTAAAACCTTAGCTAAATGGTAGTATTATCAATAAAGCATTGATGGCACATATATAATCCCGTAGACAAACTGTTGAGCAAGTCTGTGGCTAAGTCTGGATCCAACTGCACCTAAACTCCTCTCCAAAAAGGAATACAGAAAGCAAGGGATCCACTCTGAACCTCATTACTCAACAGAAGGGTCTACCTTACAGTTCTATGCAGTAAGAAAGCAAGTGTACCTGGCCATCAAATCTTGCTAAACCACAAGTGCATTTATCACTGAAAGTTAAGTCATTGCTTTATATCAATAAAGTTTATTGTTACTTCTCTTTCAGGAGCGAAGTGATTCCCCTCTCTGTGACATGCCCTAGCAGCCTGACCATATGTAGACCTCAAACAAAAACTGACAAATCTGTCAGAACTCGCTGTAATACTTTTCTTTTTTCTGTAATCTTATTACTAAACTTAGACTTCATTTACTGTCTTAATTTAGAGTACCATAAAGCTATTATAATTACAAATATTTTCTACAGCTTATTTAAACACGAATATTTATTTTCTTGTGACCTATGTGGCAAGTTTAATATCTTGTAATGCATGTCAGTTTTATTATCATTAACATTTGCGCTGAAAAATGAGTGAAAAATAACCAGGACTGAAAAGAAAAAAATCCTAATGGCTATTCCAATGATATGGACAATAATGACAATTATAAAATTTCACCTTAGAAGTGCATGCTGTTATGGTGCATCCGTACACTTAAAAGCCTGTGAAGCCTGGCACTGAAGTTTAGGACTATTTGTAAATAAATAATTTTACTATCTGTAAATAACTCTAATCACTTAAGAACGCTACTATCCTGGGGAGTGATATAGCTTAGACAGAAGAGCAGCTATTGCATGAAAACATACATATGCTGTCTATCGGATTGTTTCACTACATGTCCTACTATAACAGTTCTGCCTTCAAAATAGCTGCCTGTGAAGGAGCTGCAGGGACACAACCTCAGTATGCAAAATCAACAATATTGTCACTACATCTAGTCAGTAGTCAATCAGCTTCCACAGGATATCAAGTGTTCACAGGTGAGGATTTGACTTTATATCTCAGTATCACAGATTTTTGTAACATGGCCATACCTGCATTAAGTCAAAGATCTCTTTTCTAAAACTGAAGTTACTATGCTCTGATCTTCAAGGTTTGGCCAGATATTGGAGAGAAAATATTGGCATTGCACCGACACCTAGGAAAATCTTGTATTGTTCACTACTAAGTGAGAGGGTTACAANATTGGAATAGGCTGCCCAGGGAGGTGGTTGATTCGCCTTCCCTGGAGGTGTTTAAGGCACGAGTAGACGAGGTCCTGAGGGACATGGTTTAGTGTTTGATAGGAATGGTTGGACTCAATGATCCGATGGGTCTCTTCCAACCTCTATGATTCTATGAAAAGCAGATTAAGTGTTTTTTGCAACTACAGTAGCCATTACAGCTTGCTGGTATACAGAATGTCTCCATATCATGTTTAAAATTCCTGCCATTGTATACAAGTCTTACTTTCCTGAATGTACAAGGAAGATTAAAATGTGAACACAGCAAAACATGAAATGCAACTTCAAGACTCCAGATTTATAAGGGAAATCTCTTACATGCATCTTAAACTTTCAATATCAAAGTCAATTTTCCAGTGGGATTCCCTAAAAGAAAAATTAAAAAGAATGGGAAAAAAAAGTATAAGCACATGGAATCAAGTTTAAAAAGTTACTAAATAAATTTTTGGTCAAGAAGTTTCTTTGGAAACCTGCTCATTGCAGCAGAAGACTTGAATTTAAATACTGTATTCACTTGTTAGATTCAATATCTATACATTTGAATTATCTCTTGGAGGCAGTTCTCCTCTTTGGAAAGGCTTCAAAGTAAATATTTCGGTCCTTTGTACTGTCTGATGTTAAACTTTTTATTTCTTATATACAGAGGAAAAAAAAACATCTTTCAGTACCTGCTGGAGGAGGGGAAGGAGTAAGACTTAAGAACTTGATATTTTCAGCAGTTATTTGATCACATATAAGTGGATTACATTAAGACATCAAATAGCGATTTAAAAAAAAAAATTAGTGAGTGTCCTACAAGTTGAACTCAGTCTTTTGTGTATTGCAAAGTAAATTGAGGCAGTTTACCTCTTCAGAAACACAGCTTCCTCTGTTGGGTTTTTTTTTCTATATGGATCTTTATCTCTACAAAATGACTCATGATCCTAAGTCTTTCAAGCACATACCTCAAAACATGAGCAGAGATCTGTCACGTGAAATCAATGAAATCAATGCTAGAAAAGTCTTGTTGGAAGTATTTTGCTTTGTTTTCCTGAAGAAAAAGCAAAACCCTTTTCTGCTTTCAAAGGAAACAAACCCACACCTGTTATATCTACCTTTGATATATTAGTTGCTTCAAAGTAACTATACTACTACTACTATAAATATACATATGTATATGCAGTTATAATTAAATTCTTCTCTGCTACATTTCCACACTACCCAGACAGATCTGTTTTGGGGTTTGAACACTTCACCTGTCTCTGAGTACAGTTATTTCCATTTTGTCTTGCAGAGGATCCCTTTGATCCACTCTAAGATATAATGTAACTGTATTTGTGTGACCAACGTGGGACTTAACTCTTGAAGCAGTGGTCAGTGAAACTCCATTTTTCACATTTAACCCAATAAAACCTTGTCTTTGTGTATCACATTAACAAGCATAGATTTGTTCTAGGAGAAAGCATAAACACATAAAATCAAAGGACATTGTTACAAGCCAGCCCAGTATTTCACTATAGTCATTAAACTGTTAGGAGTAGATACACTTCCAATACTGCTGAACACTCCTGAATTGTTTTAGTTATACTTCGTAGCCCTAGATATTAGTTAGGTATCCATCTGAGAACTTGCTTAATTTCTGTTATAGTCTTAGAGTTGGAAACTACCTTAATACCTGCTGTAGATGATCTGCCAGTCCTGGTCATTTTGCAAGTCCAAAACCATTTGCCTGCTGGTGAGAAGCTATGACTTTGTCAAAACGTACTGCTACTAAGTTTATGCTTCAATTCAGGCAGCATAGACTTTATTTACCCAACACCCTTGACCAGGCATCCTGCTGAACACATTGGAGAAATCTCTTCAGATAACACCCTATCCTTTTAAAGGGATTTACAAATTCATAGCACATTAACAGCTTTCCCTGTAACATACTATTTGTAAACTGGCAGTTAGGCAATATTGTCAGTGATCAAGTACAACACCATATGTCAGAACTCTGTTAGAATTGGCAATAACAACAGATAAATGCTTACAATCCCCAACATGCACAATCTCCTGAGCACACAGGGAGTCAGTACACATGAGTTTTTACAGGCTTTGAAGAAGTTTCCATAAGGTCTTGGTGAAATATTGTATTTAAAAATAGTTACACTTTGTGAGGATGGGAAGGGAATTGTAATGAAGGCATATGGCAGTTTGCTTGCATTTGTCTCCTTGTACACTCAGTTGGAAACTCAGTGTAATTGTATTGGAAATTCTCTTCACATAAAAAAATGCAACATTGTTTCCTCTTTAGGCAAGGATAATTTTTAGATCTGGTAGATTTTTTTTTAAATACAGTGACAAGCCTAATTAGTAAGAGAGTAATACCAAAGAAACGAACTCAGTCCATAAAAACCCCAGTTTTTATAGATTAAATAAGCAGCAGTTGAAAGCTATTCAACACTTTTAAACTTTTCCATTAGACCTTTTGCTGTCATCTACTGGAATCTCAGCAGAGAAAGTACAAGGTAAGTCTATGTTTATGCAGAACTGGTTTATGTTCTTCCTTCTGCAGATTTCATTAGTAATATGTATATATATTTATAAGTTCCTGCAAAAAAATTATCTTCAAGTTTGACAGATATATATACATTCATCAATATATATATATATGCTCACATGCAGATCCAGTACAGAAAGCTGAAAAGGTTGGTCATTACTTCAACTTCTCCTTTTCACTGTACTAGCATCTTCAGTGATAAAAAACCCCCAAGTTATTTTCCTAGGAAATGCAGGGACATTTTCTTCATGGCTATTTATTGTCCACAGGAGTTTGGTGCAAGAACAACAAAGTATAGATAAATTTTCATAAATTAAGAGTTGCAAAAATATCTTGGAAATCATCTGGCACTAAAGGCTAAACTATGACTCCTGCAGAGTCCCTCATTACTAAGTTTTTTGGGTTTTTTTTTTTCATTTTACAGGTTGATTTGGAAAGGCACTTTCTGTCTTCATCCGGATTCACTTCACCTCAAGTCTTTTGGGACTCAGTTGTCTTTATAAGCTGACAAGCAGATCTAGTAAAAATTACCCTGACAGAATGGCCCCATCTTAGAGCTAGTCAAAGGGAAACATTGCAAAGCTTTTTCATAAATAAAGCCAATACACAAAGGAGTTTTTAGTTTATTTCACTGTCTGGAAAGCAACTGATCTTCAGTATTTCAATCACTACTGGTAATAAATTAGGTTTTACCCTGACAAGTTGCCATTAAAAAAATTTTAAAAACCCAAACATTTCAAAACTGTTCTTCTAAGATAATGAAAAATTCCTCTAACCTCAGCCCACAGCAGGAAATACAAGCCCTTCACAAGACACTAACAAGAGGCATGACCATATGAAAACATTCAGTATGAGACCCAGTACAACAAAGATCTTGTGAAGACTACTTATTTTGTAGGAGTCATACAACATCCCAGATTGGATGGGACCTTGATAGATCACCTTGTCCAACCTTTTGTGTGAAAGGGAGCCTAGATGAGATTATCCAGCACCTGCCCAATTACATCCTGAAAACCTTCAGTGATGAGGACCCTACCACATTCCTGAGTACGCTTCGAGTATTCTAGTATTTCATACTAGGATATTCATGGCATTCTGAAAATCCACCAATTTGCCTTCTTTCTATAGAGTTGGTTGGTTGATTTGTTTGGGGGTTTTTGGTTTTTTTGTTTGTTTGGTTTTTTAAAGACATTCGCATAGTTTGACACATCTATAAACAACAGCTGTACCTTAAAACCGTTTTTGAACATTACAGTGAAAATAGAAAATAGGGGTACACTGAGCTATCTTCCTTACTGGACTCTGACTTCTGTTGAGAGAAGTTCCTTGTGAATAACTTACTTTCAGATAAAATATTTTTAAAAATCCATTTTTTCTTTCATGTGGCTGGAAAAGTAATTTACTGTAATGTCAGATTCTCAATTTCTCTGGGTTTCCAAGGGAACTTTATTCCCACCACTATCAACTTTGCAAGATGTCTGCAGTGTATTTAACTCCAAGATGTCATTTGCATGTACATCTTTTCCATAAAGGATATTATGGTCAAGCATTGCCAATATTCACCAAGTAGCTTTGTTATTAATTCTAGTAACACAACACTTTGATTTTACATTTATTTCAGCTAACAGCTTTCACTTATTCAAACAGGCTCCCACAGCTGTCTAGGCATGCATAATAATTCAAAAACCTTTTTTTGTAAAGTAATAAGCCAGAAAGTTTAAGAGAGCAGTATGAAACAAGGGTAATGCTGGTTGTATTTGAATTGAATCTTTCGGGTTGTCTATTGTTGGGTGGTTTTTTGTTGTTGTTGTTTGTGGTTTGGGTTTTTTTTTCTCAAAGCGCACTGCTTGATATCACCTTTCATCAAATTTGAATACAATTGCTTAACTAAAACATAAAAGTTAAAGTATAAGTGCCAGGATAAGTCTATATTTCTAAACCTTTCTTTCCCTCTGCATATACTAAAACATTATAACTAAAAGTGCTTTGCCTGATGTTTTAGTATTGAAAGAAAAATAATCATCATAGTTGAAGCCTTGATTATTAATGGACACTCTTCAATATTTGGACCACAGGAAAGGTTTTCACCTTATTAAGCTTTTTTTTGGCAATATTCATACACTTTAACATCAGAATTTACTCTAGTCATTGCTAATCCTTGTGACATACTGAAATGGACTGCAAAACCAGTAAGCAACTTACTAATGCCTGAAGAAACCAAGAATTGAGATGCTTTGAAGATTCTGGTATGAATTAGTTTGGATTTCATTCATACATTATTTGTATTACCACTTCTTTATGGATGTGGTGAATAGCCTTTTTTTTTTTTTAATTTGTGCAAACAGAGCTTCTGAACTACATCTAAATTAGTCTGTTACTGTTGCAGTTGAATGTTCAGATTTTTTCCTAAACGTATTTTGGTGCCTTATCTGCTTCAACAGCACAGCTATGCTTAGAAGTATTTGTTGAATGAGTTACTTTTGAAAAGAGTATTCTATACAGCAAAGATATTGTGAATCTTCCACTAGCAGAAAAATTTGTAATGCTTCTAGCAGGTCATCTCTATGTGAAAGTCTTATAAATGACTAATGTCTCAGATGTGTTTTCTTCACATCCATCATTGGGGTTTGTATTCAACAAGCTGAATATAGGTCACATTTATATTCAGTCATACACCTTTGTGAAGAAACAGATAAAGAAAAGTATTTCTACTCCCATTTTAGACTCTGGAAAGTAAAAAATAAAATAGCAATACTACATAAAGGTTTTGAAAATAGCTACACATGCCATCTGGATTAGGTAGCATTACAATCTCCAAAGGATTTTGAGACATTTATGTTCTTCCAAGAAGTAAAAAAACAAACACTTTGCTGACTCCTGTGTATTACTCTATTTCTCCAAAAGTGGTATTAAGCAGTGCCACAAGGACAAGAACAGAACAGCTGACAGCATAGGTTTCTCTGTTTGCCTGAAGAGTGTATTCTAACCCTACTTAGGCCCAGGAAATGCACAGAATGGACTTTTTGCCACAACTGCATTCTTATTCCCTTGGTAATAGGCCTTACATTGCTAGACATCCTAATTGGTGAACTGACACACTACATTTGCAATACAAGGCCATTTACATTTGTATTGGAGTTTTTCATCTGGCTTTTTATTTCGCAAAAATATGCTACAGCGTTACTCACCCAACAGACTATTTGAACTCCACACATATTCATATCTCCAGACTGAAAGTATGAATCACTCTTCAGCATTTCATCATATAGACCACACTTCCCTATAACCAGTTATGACTGGACTAGAACTTGATCCATCAGGGTCTCATCCATTCTGAGACTTTACACCCAGTAGAATTACAGGCACATTTCTCATGTCTCATCTCCTAGACAGACATACAAGGCCATTTCTTTACAAAAATCACTTTGATGACATTTTCAGCAAGAAATACCCTTACTGAGAATACAAGTGCTGCCTATGTATAACTGAAACAGCAATGATAAGCTGATGTCATTAATTCTTCCAGTATCTCTAGAATTTCACAGGGTTCAAACTGAAACTGCAGTATTAAAAGACATACTAGCAATACACCCTAATTCCCCCATGCTTTTGATGATTTCAGTTGAATCTGAACCTTTATATTTATATCTGTGGCTACTTGCTTCATCTTCTGCCTCCTCAGAAAAACATCTAAGGTGCAAAAACATACTAGGAACACCAACTGGAATGAAGTTGATAAACCAGACGAGATTGCAGTTAGTATATAAAAAGAACCAAGACAATGCTAAAGTCTGTACAACCCATGTCACATCCTCTTGTCCCTGGAAGAAACTTCTATAGTAGCTGTTCTACCACTATTTTGTTGGCACTCCCCTATTTTTGCCATAACTGTCAATACCTTTAATTTCCTGCCTCCTAGCCAATACGGTCAGGATGAGAGAGGTCTTCCATACTTCACGTCTTCTGAAAAGGCAAGAGTCAACATGGTCAGCATATATAGTGATAAACTGCAGAAGTGTCACAGAATCTGATCTCCCTCCATTTCTCTCTTCTACTCCAATGAATCATCACTCCCAGCTAAGCACCCCAGTCACCTGAAACTGAGATACTCCTGACTCCCATCACACAGGTGAACCATAAACTGACCAACAGACTGTTGAATGGTGTGTCAGAATGCACCAGGGAGTAGCGCATGAGCTGAACTCTCCTAAGATAAATATCACCAATGAAATATTTAAATGCATTTTTGTCTAAGGCAGAGATGAGCGCACAAAATGCACATTAAATCTTCTCTAGTCTGTAAAAGGAAGAAATTATTCTAGCTTGATATGCAAATAGACCATAAAGACCATTAAAAAAGAAATCTGATTAAGAAAAGCAGTCAAGCATTAAAAAGCCCCCCCTGAGGACATCGACATATTCTTCTCACAGAAAGGAAGCAGCTGAAGTAACCCTGACTACATGAAAGGCAAGTCAAATGATGAAATGCCCTTTGTCATTTTTCCTTCAGAAGACTTGAACATCCCAAAAGGACATCAAGTAAATATGGTTCATCAGAGTCAGTTGTGACTTCTTAAGTACCACTTCCCTCTGTTCCAAAATACAATTGTAAGGTGTGTGGGTATGCAAAAATACATCAGGGGCAGAATATATAGAAGAAAAGATCTCAGGTCTACAAGTCAAACATACCTAAAATTCAGAAGTGATATGTTTACCAGCTAGAGATCACAAGTTAGTTTTCCTTATCAATGCAAATCACTTATTCTGTAATTATATCTTCATTAGCAAAATAAACCAAATAGATTTGTCTGAGGGCTTTCTGTTTGGTTTGGTTTTGGGTGGGAAAGGCTGTTTCTTTAAAACCTCACAATAACACTATTGCAGTAAGACATTCCCTTTCTCCAACATACTTCATAAGTAGAACAAAAACTATTTTTCCCCTTTATCTACAAGAAAAAAGTAAGCTGATAATCTCAAGAATGATTTCTATATTTTCAGAAATATATCTGTGACGGCCACTCAAAAGTATATGCAAGATATACCAATAGGCCACAATTTCCCATTCCTCAGGCATCCCAGTTAAAGCTTACATTTATCACTTCCAAACTACAACAAGGCTAAAACTATGAGAAATACTGGAACTCACCACCCTGCCAATGGGCATAGAACTCTCCTTCAAATGTTTTGATTTGAAGATGCAAAAATAAAATTTTTCACCCTGAAGTAACAAGGGATTTTAATACAAGATACAAGAACTTCAACATGAGCATATACAGCCATGGCCTTACACCTACTCCTTCCCACCCCAGGTCATTCCCAAGTATATTGTAGACTACAATATTACAAAAATTAGAAACCAAGAACTTGCTGCCTTCCTATTTATTAGCTGAAATATTAAAGTTACAGTAAAATGCAGCCTGTGGAGCCTCAGTGTTGCAACTGTGCTTGGCAAAAATATCCTCTGAAATACTACTCAGAATCACCATATAACAGTTTTCTAATAAAGCAGGACACACTCCCACAGGACAGCAGCAAATGATCTCTCTCAGGCCTGTGCTTTGCAAGCATCTACTTAATAGCAAAGCAGACATTTCTTAAGTACAGAAACACATGCATAATAATTAAGTAGGCAATCTGGGAAGAAGGGTCCACCTCCACTTCCCAGCTGCTATCCTCTTTAAGTGGTCACATCAAAAAGCCCCAACTTAGTTTTATCTATTAATGCAAAACCTTCCTGAAGGCACTGCAATTCTTCAACTTACAAAAACATCTGTTAAAATAAAGCCTTGAAACAAAAATGTCAGTTCCAATGGGATTTTGTACTGTCTAATGAGTTTACTGCAAGTGAAGGAATGCACTTGTAAATTTTCCATGCACTGTCTGCTATTTTCTGAAATTCTTTTCCTAAATGTTAGTTCTTATGCTTACTTCATTAATAAACAAAATAAAGCCTTAAGTTCATGCAGGCTTTATATCTTTAACTGAAGTAAAATTCATATTATGTTGAACTGAAGATGCAGCCAAGAATGTTAAATTTAATATGAGAAAATATATTTCACTAAAAGAAAATATATTTTTATGGTTTACTGTCATATTCTGCTTCTGAAGAGTCTTTGAATTAATGTTGCAATTATGTCAAGAAGGGGACTTGCAAATTCTAAAATTGTTTCCACTTAATGTTATCACATAAGTGAGACAACAGAAAATAAATATTTGAAATAAAGTTATAAATAAGATCAATCATTAAGATGTTCTCACTTTTTTAAAACTGTATTTCAAACAGAACTTAATAGTAGATTTTATTCAAGCACGTGGTACGTGTGCATTCAAATCACAAGTACACATAACTGATTCAGGTCATGTAACTGGTAATAAAACAGAAAAGAAACTAAACGAGTAATATGAGCAGTCTGTCATATCTCTCCTCCGCCTACACTTCAACTACAATTCAGAGCAGGTAGTCACTGCAGCTTCCTACTGTTAAGTGTCTTGAGGTCACTCTAACCTCATACTGTTGAAGCATCAAGGAGCATAGAGCTCAGATTTTCTGTAATTGGATCACCAAGGAACAAAATAATTGCTATACTGGATCAGAAGAGAGATATTGAAGATAAACTAAACTGAAAGCAAGATTTTTATTCAGTTAAAATCCTTAGAGTCAAATCAATGAGATTCGATTGTTTCTAGATGATTTAAAGGTGGAATGCATCTTGCACAATCAGCACATACACTCGGGAAATACTGAGGGCTGAATAGGAACTTAAAATTTTACTATACGCAGTTAAAAAATATCTATTTTGTGTAAAAATGAATGATAGTCTAGAAATGCAATGAGTACCTTTGAGGCAAATGCCTTTGGTTACAGTACATCTGGAGGGGAAAAACCAGTTTCTCTTCTCTAACACTTCATATACAAGCAAGTTATAGACTCAGTGGTTATTCTGTGTATTAGTGCTTTAAGAAAAACAAAAAACCAAAAATGCATTTAATTACCTTGTTTGTTAGTGACCTAACATGTAACCCATAAAACTCCTACTTAAAATTACATCTTGAAGAATGAAACAAGCTATATTTTATAAAAAACAAAAAAATCCACCTTCAGAAACAACCATTCATCACAAGACACAACAATAACATGGTAAATGGGCAAGTATAGGACTGTTCCTCTGCCCTTCCTCTAGAAGAATTACAATCCAGTAAGCCAAAGGTTAGTTACTGAATATGTATATTTGGAGACAGCATTCCACAGATAGAGTCATTGATTAGGTGAGGACAATAATCATCACAGCTTTATGAAGACAACTATTTATTTTGAATTATATCTAACGTAACAGTTTCTTACATGTAGACACAAGGACTTTGAATTCACTTAGTTTTTTATAAGGTTGTTTTAAAATATATGCTCAATCAATTTTAAAAATTAACTGCTTGAAGTTTAGTGTTAAAGAATTCCAAAATTATACTTTATGCATTTCTATATTAAGCAGATTTGATTAAGAACCACCCCACACCTGGCATGTGCCAGTGATCCTAGAGGAGTGTGTTCCAGAAAATGGACAGACTTGATGCATAACACAAGGGAATCAAGTCACCTGAAGAAAAAACTCATTTGTTCCTTTCTTCTGATACTGAAGAACTCCTTGTGAAAAAAAACTCCCTTGCACAGCTTTAATATTATGGAAAACTTAAGCTCTCAAGACTTGCATGATACTTTCAAATTGTATTCCTTAAACACATAACTGCATGATGCACTAACACCCTCCAACATTTCAGAATAATGAAACTAGAAAAAAAACTCATTAAAAAGGCTACCAAGTGGTTTCATTAAATGATTCAATAAAGTAGGTGAAACTTCATAAAAATACATGTTTCAAGGCTTTCCTGTTTCCCTCTCCATACAAAACAATTTGCTACACACAAATAGAAGCTGGCCAGCAAAGGTAGCATTTTCTAAGGTAACTCTGTGGTCAATTATTGAAACAATCTTCCCCCACTGTCAAGCTACTGTTAGGCAGAAATATACACGTACATACAGATACACAGTCCACTGTCTTAGTTGCATAGCTAGATTTCAGACCACACTATGTCAGGTCATATCAATTCAACAAGCAATACTTTCTTTACCAATGCTCACTTCCATTTCTATATTATTTGCATGCGTATTAGCAGTGGACTCATCTAAACAGTCCCAAGTTAGGGGAAAAGAATAAAGGTAAGCAATGATAAAGAAGTCCTAGAAATAACTTTAAAATATGGGAGGAAAACCAATAATAACTTAGGAAATACTATTCTCATGCCAGCTAACAGTCATATTATAGGACCACTTCAACATGTATTTTCTCTTACCACATCTGTATTTTAGTGATGAACAGTACCAATTGGAAATGCTTAGGTAGAGAGCATTAGATTAGACAAAACCAAAAACTACCAGTTCATTTCAGGGAAAAAAAACCAAAACAAAACAGGGAATTAAACAATCCTTTTCACAGATGTGAAATGCAGATACCACAAGCATGAAACCAAGTGTAAGACAGTAAAAGCTTAAGTTAGGAGGTATGGTGATTTCAGAACTAGTACAATGAAACAAGCAAGTAGGAAAATAACAACAGTGTGGGAAGTCCAATAATCACCTGTGCCTTTTTCATACCAGTAGACAACTGAATATTGTTAGCACAACCTCTCTCATTCAATACTAAGGTATTGAAATGTAGCACAACCTCCCTCACTCAGTACTAAGGTATTGAAATGTGCCTCTTCACCTCTGTACATTAAGATCCACACTGAAAATTAGAATAAAAAGAAAAGTATACAGCAAAATGTGGACTTTCACCAAGCATTTTATACTCAAGTAATACACAGATGCAACTACAAAACAACTGAACCAGTACCATAGCATCCAAAACCACTACAAGATTTTTCAAGGTTTCAAGCATCTCTAGAATTTGCCAGAAAAACATATTACAAAGAAACAGCAAGATGTTAACCTTATTAAATTTTCCTACATAAAAAATAATTACTGTATATATTAGGCCCTTGTACTCAAGAAGCACTCATGAGACAAGAGCAAACCCTACAAAGAAAGCTACAACATCCTAGAGCAACTTCAAAGAACCAAATTCCTAAAGAACAAATAGCAGTTCAATGACACAAAATATTTCATTAAAAAATCACAAAAAACCCCATAATCTTAAAAAATTCCCAAACCAATAAGGCTGTATGTTAATTACCCTTCTAGATAACCACACCTCTTCAACAGGCTAGGCCATTAGAAAAACAGTTCTCCCCGTTCTTCCTAATATAAAGAAAGGAGCAGTATCAGGGTCCATGTTTTTTTAGTTATCTTGTTAAGAGATTAGTTGTGTAATTTAATTCACCTGCTGAACATTTTATTCCACCTGTCTTTGCACTCATTTTCTTCTGCAGTGTGAATTGTAGCAGAGTGAGAAGAATTAAACTAAAGAAGCTTTTTCTCTTTTTTCCTACTCCAGAAGTAGGGAGGTTTGCAATAGTTTATTATCAGAAGTATTTCTCAAAGTTCTTTTGTAGGAGACAAATAAGTTTTTGGTTTAGGATGTTTATGAACTCTAAAAATATCTTGTATAAACAGCTTAAATTTTGTTTATACTTTGACATGACATTTATTAAAGGTTTAAAAAAGTAGCACACATTAACAATAGATTGTAGTTGTGTACAGTGCCAGTATGAGCAGCGTATCAGCATTCAAATCAGAGTAATGTAGGTAAATCACATATTTTAGTACTGTACATTTCTGCATTAAAAAAATGTGTTAGTGCTAAAAAAAGAATTAAATTCTGCCAGGCATATCAAGTTATTTAATACATCGAGTTTAAAAACTAGGCATGAATCTATAACATTTGAAGCTGACAGGACAGGAATAAACCAATGGAGAATACGTTCTCTGAGAGTTGCCATCTCTAGCATACTTTTAAAATCATTAAAGGATGGATGTGGGTACAGTGAGCTGTATACAGTGTCGCTGAGTCTTCACAGCCTGGTCTTTGGTAGGATCAAATTAGTTGTAAAGCACTGAGATACAAGAACAGAAGCTTTCCTACTCATTTTCCAGTGCACTTTCACAGAGAATTTTCATTTTCCTAGAAGCTCACAGGTTTGCAGAAACATGTACAGCATGGTCTCAGGGAGCTGCAAGGGCTTGCCGACCCTGAAGAGAAGGTGAGTCAGAGGCCAATGGCACACTCAGTGCAAGCTGTGCCCTCTCTGATGGGAGGTAGTCCCACAGCAACCAAGCAGTGTGTGCACAGGCACATGCTAGTAACAGGGTCCATCAACAGCACCAGATGTGGCAAGGGGTAAAACAGATCCTGTGAGGGAATCCATCAAGGGGCAAAGAGGGGACAGAAGTAAAGGCCTGCTACACAGGTTTGGGCAGAAGCAGCAAGATACACATCTGGAGACCAGCATGCCTACAATGTAGCTCAACCCATTCCCAGACTTAAATGGAGCCTACACATAAAGTAGTTCTGCATCAGGGGGTGCTAGTTCTTTTTGGATCTCAGTAAGAAAGGCACCAACACTTAAAACTGGTTAACAATTTTATTAAGTAAAAGGTAAAAAATTGAAAAAGTGATAGCAATATTAATCCTTCCTGCTCCTGAGTGTAGCTGAAGACCCTGCATGAGGCTGTGCCAGGGTCATTAATGTCCATTAGTGCCCTTAGGACTCTAGCAGGAGTCTACAAGACCTCACCATTCAGGGCATTCCTTGAAAGTCCTGAAATTTTCCTCCTTGTCTACTCAGAATTCCCTGTCACTTGAAACACACCACCTAAATTAAGGTCAGTTAATCTTTAAGGAACAGAAATACTAAGGTTTGATGGCTACTACACAGCTGAACTGCCCTTACTGCAATTTGGAATACATGTTGAAAGAAACAACTCCGTCTTTCTTGCATGCTGACACCCTTCTCATCCTACTGTCAATCTTATCAATCTATAGCAGCATCTGCGTGTCTATTCATCCTCAGGCTAATGTTTTCAGTAGGCCAGAAAAGCAACTATTAAATAAAGTAATGAAGGCGTCTGCCTCCCAGTTCTGCACATAAGGCATGTTTGTCCTCACATGAGTGCAAGTAAAGAAGGTGAAGACAAGAAAGCCTTGGCTGCTTTGATCTACCACTTGCAAACTTAATACATATGGACAATAAAACTGGCATAAAACTGTATATAATAGCTACATCACGCCAAGAAATCTAGGCCTAAAATTTTATATGTAGACTTAAGTCATCATCAGCTGCTAGTCACTAGAACACATTTTAGGATGTGGTGAAATTATTAATAAGTTGTTTGAGCTCTGAAGGACAGAAATGAAGCAATGAGATAAGCGAGGTACCCAAAATAAAATCTAATAAGGTGATTCAAGACCTACAAGCAGGGATTTTTTTAAATTACTATTTTATTTTATTTGGGTTCAAATGAATACTGCATATGTCCATAATATTGAAAGTTATTTTTTAGCAAAGTAGTAGGACTATTCTATAGAGTCTTGAACAGACCTTAGGCAGAATATTACATTTTATTCCCATCATTTGGTTCGAATAAATAGAAATTCAAACCAGAAAAAAGGTGAGAAAAACTCCTCAGGAGACTGCAAGAACTTGGTTCATTTGGTAAACACATTTCCTGAGTTAAACACAAAGGAATGAAAAGAATAATACTGTCCAAAACCCCACAAACAAACAGAAAAGCAACAAATCAAACAGAAAACTGTATATGAATTTAAACTTGTCAGGGTTTGAAATTAGAGGAAAAAAAATCTAATCATCAAAAAAGTGCGATACTGTCTCTCTTGGAGCAGCAGCAGAAAAAAAGGTTAAATTTTTTTACAATATAACTCACATTAGTCAGACTGTGCATTTACCCAATAAAGCTATGGACTAAACCTAATGTTTCAGAAGTCCACTTCCAGACCTATGCTCAGCTTCACAGTACATGCAGAAATACCACTGCAATGAAGAAAGAAAGGATCTCATTAAGCAGAGGAACTAGTGATTGTTATATCCTGTTCTTTTCTCCCCACCTTGCCAACATGAGTTATTAGGCCAAGTCAGTCATACAATAGCATGGTTATTGGCATTCTCAAATTATTTCAAGCTGGCTAGAACATCTTTATAGATATATATATATATTGCTGCTTGGACCATTTTGAAAGCAGACTTCATAGAACAGTGTTCTCTGTCCCTGAAAGTGGTGCCCCATTCATAGTGAAGCATACTGAAAGCATTCTGTGTAAAAATAATTAAGTGGAAGCTAGGATAAACATAAAATGAAAATAAGACAAAATAACCATAACCCAGATCAATCATTGACATTAGAATTTTATGATACTTTTCCAGTTGCTAGCACAGTGATCACATTTATCAATTAATAGTAAAATTGAAATAATAAAAATATGATAAATTCCATCAGTAAAATATGTCACTATAAGAACATACTGAAATCACTGCCAAAAATAAAGTTGCCAACTGTAGAACATTTACTTTGTAATGGAAAATTTCCAGTCTTTTGCTAATGCTGTTGCAGTCCGTCATCTTCAAGACCTGATGGAAATTATTTATGTGAAGTCGCTTATGTAATTTTGAAATATCATGCATCATTGATTTTGATGCTTTAAATCTTTCTCACTGACAACTATGGATTCAGATCAAGAACAATCATTGCCTTTTTAAAGAAACTAGAATTTTAAAGTCCAGTTGACTTCAGCAAAGCAAAAAGAAAAATTGAAGAAATTAACAAGGATCATTAAACTGAAAGTGTTTCTGACACAGAAAATGAACATATTCAAAACCCTCTGAGCTATAAGGTATTTCTTGGTTTGTTGTGATTTATAAGGTTAAGGGCTAGGTTTACAAGGGTTAAGGCACGTTCAAGTTGAAACTGAGCCTTAGGCTCAGGTTTGACTTGTTATTCTTTCTGGCTCTTATCTCTAAACTCATTCTGCAACAAGTCCAAAGACATGCATTCACCATCCCTCAAGGAAGTTCTCAGTAGTGTTGCCAAGTTCCTCTGTGAAAACAAGTTAGCACTTTTCATGAACATATTGTTCACAATTAACCTCAGCAGAGGTTTTCACACGAACATATTTTCAAAAATCCTACAGTGTTAAGTCATTTGCTGTGAAAGGAATGTACATTAGAGTGCGTTATAGCAATATGTTCTGCTGATAAACTACCACTTTACATACTATATTAGTTTTTCCAAATTGTTACATTTTAAAAAAACTTACATTTTGCCTAAATGGAAATGGCTAATAGGTCAGTTACTCTAGTGAACAATTAGGGATGATCTCAATTTGAGCTGTTGCTTAGTTTTAGGGATAATGTTCAATTGCCCTAAGTTTTGAAAGAGCTTCCAAGAGCAGGATTCTTGAGCAGGCTGGTGAAAAGACAAGGTCAGAGAGATGGATAACTACACCTCAATGCAAATGATCCACTTGTCCAAGTCCTTATAAACAAGTCAAAATATGTTGTCGGATACTCATTCTGCATAAGCAGTAATACATATGTAAATAATTTTACATAACTAATTAATACAAAAGAAAACATGGTTTTCCAGCAAAATTATTAGCTGAAATGAGCCAATAGATGAGAAAATGTTCTTAAGAAGAACTACTCAGGAGAAAAGTGAACAAGAAATCTGAAAATGAACTTCAAGAAGTGGTGTTTATAAAGTAACAGCCAGCTATCAAACAAAGGTACCCCAGGTGTTACATTTTTAAATCAATTCCCAGATAATTTTAAAAGATTTCTTGCAAGCTGTTTAAGTCATACAGGAATACAGAGTCATTGACAACTTATATAGCTCATAGTCTACTTCTTTCTTCCCTTTCTCTGTCCTTGTGCTAGATGTAGCAGGTATAGTCAGTAGAAACATTGGAGCTGAGCACAAACTATAGCAAGAGTGAGAGAGGAGAACTAGTGGGAGATTTTTCCACATTGGTCTATGTGTTTAGAATTCACTCTCTCCCTGAATTCATACCTCCATGGTCAAATCTATATGATCTCCAAGATGAAAGAGAAAAAAAGGCATAAAATATGGCAGGATGAGAAAATCTAGGTTACCAGATTTGATTCCTGACTTTCCACATGCACCTGCTGTCACAATGACTTTGCTGCATCTGTTTGTGGGCTCAGAGATGGGCTTCATGGAGGTTGGTTTTCCTCATTATTTTAATCTAAAATATTCCAACAGAAATAAAGGTAGGCCAACACCAGCAGATTTTGAAAATGTTATATCTAAACCCCTGCCTCTTAACCCCTGCCAGCACAAACATCACTCTAGCCTGCGTTATAAAACACAGGTGTCCTCATAATAATTCCTCTCATTACAATACACACATTTTCTGCTGTATTGTGAAAATAGTCTCAGTCCACTATGTTTTACATCTACAAGCAGTCATAGTTCTGTGATCAAAATCCATGAGATTTAATTTATACAGGTATAATTTTATTCTTAAAGTTAATTTTTGTATGCAAAACTATCACACAGGGGAAAAATGGAAAAACTTTTAAAGTTTTACACTGGGGAAAAGGCAGGCTACTCTGGATATTTAAGCATTGTTCTGCTATGATTACAAGGAGTAATTAAATAAAAAAAAAGAGGGCTCACTAACTAGCAGGAACCGTCTCCCTTGAGGCTTAAGGCAGCAAAACATTCACAAGGCTGCTGACTCCAGTGGAACAGATCACTTGCTTTGAGCTAAATAGTGTTTAATGGATTGAAGCATTCATTAATAAATAGAGTTAATAACAAACTATGAAATTAGTTTGAAAATCTTTCTGTGTTTGTTTGGACTCCATGCACAACTGTTCACAGGCATTTTTGCTCTTTTTTTGGACCATTCTTTGTTCTGTTCTTTTTGATAAATACAGAGAAAATACTGACTTCCCAACAACTCTCATTATCTAACAGAAATTCTGTTTATAAACACATAAAGAAAAGATCAGATTTTGCTTCAAGGCAGTCAAGGCGCAATAATGAATATAAACATATCAGCTACACCTCAGCACTTCTTTTCAGTGATGACTGTTTATGGAGTACAAATTTACACTGTGTTCATATCCGGCTGTCTTTATAGCTCAGCTGTCTTTACATAAGGTAAATACATATGCACACATTGGATATACATGACTAACATTTAATAATAATGTGATACTTAGATATTAGACAATGTGACAATGATACTTTAATGTATATAACTGTTGTTTACAAGACCATGGGGCTTTTCACTGAAGTTTCCAATCTCTTCTCCCTATATTGATATATTTTCAAAATTCTGCTGTATATACACTTGTGTATCTGCATGTACTATTACTCAGAAATATTCCACTCTTAAGATTGGATAAGCTCTAGTACCAAGAGTAAAATATAGACCATCTAGCTGCATTTTAATTTCTGCTACTGCCATAACCCACTCCCTCAGAGATTAGCTTCTCATATAGTTTAGCAAAAATATGAAAAGTATGATGCACAGAAGAACATCAGTTGCCACTGGAACAGGGGAACTTCACCCTAATTTAGAGAATTAAGGCTTAAGACAGATGGTACTTGGGAAGAAAAATTATCTGAAGAAAAATACATGCAATCTGTTGGTCATATCTCAGTTTGCTAAAAGGCTGATAATTTAATTAACCATGAAGTAGAAACAATTTCTTTGTCTGTATCCAGAAATTAAATGCAACAGCCAACAGCTAAGCAAACTAGACAAAAATTCTATTTATTTTAGTTACCCAAAGACTTACTTTTGATATATATATTTTTAAGAACATTTTGTGACAGACTTATGGTGAGAATTTCTGTTTCTTATGGTGAAAACTGGTAAATGCACTTACACAGAATCCCCACTCTATTTTCAGAGACTGAACTACATTGCTAAGCTTTTTGTTGCTTGTTGAGGTAAAACGAACAACTGTATTTTTCTTTTTAGTGACTTTAATTCCACATTTTAAAGTTGGCTATTCTATTTTAGGATTGTTTATCAAAAAAACATCTATTCTATTTGTAGCTTTGTGTTTAGTAATAGGTCAAAGCCTCTAGGGTTTCACACTTGAATGAATTACATCCTGGGGAATCCTGTGTACTGAGAATTAATTAACATAATCAAACATGTCTCAGCAAAACCGGGATCTAAAACTACAGTGATGTCATATCCCATCACAATATCCTCTTAAAATGCTGGAATGTTCAAACTGGAAATAAAAGTGTGGTAAAGATGTGAGATCTTTATTCATTACCATTATGATATATGTGGTTTTCAACTCTGTCAGCTTGGAAGACAATCTAATGGTTATAAGGTCAATTTATTGCTTTTCTAAGAAAGTAATTAACTTTAACTTTATAGCTGAATGCATCACAACAAAATATCATAGGTTTATAGATTCACATGTTTTAACACCAGAGCCACTGTTGATTTGAACTTCTGAATCCCAAGGCTCATCAAATTTTACCCAGTGGCTTCTGGATCAAACCCAGAATATACAGCTGACCTAGATTTAAAGACTTTAAATGGTGATCAGTTCTTCTCCCTCTCTAGTTGTTTTATCTTCTTCCCCTTTAGTTGTTTCAGTCTTTTATTTGCTTTGAAAGGAGGATTTTTTTTTTATTCTGAATCCATCTTCTATCAGATTCCAGTCCTGTTAATTTGCTACTTCTACTTATTTAAAAAATTACCCTCGCTTCACAATCTTTTTAAAAGTCATGATGTCTAAAGGCCCCTCTAAACCTTTATGTATGTTACAAAATCAGTCTCTTTAATATTATGTTAGAAAAATATTCTAAACTGTAATATTCTTTTAGCTCTTTCCAGAAACCTTTCAAATTTCTCGACAGCCTCATTACAGGATGATTATTTAAATGAAACAAACCATAACATGTTCCAGCTCTGGACACACTAAAATGATAAAAACAACTTCTCATGATTACAATTATGATTAGTTTCTCTTAATATTCCATAAGGACTCTGTCACACAAAAAATACATTCAATGGTCCTTCAATCCATATTTGCACATTGACTTCTCTGAATGAATACTCTTGAATAGCTGCATGATCTTACAACAAGTTATGTAAGTTGAGCATTATTGAAGTTACTCTGTAAAATTGACATATGTTTGTCTCTTGATGAGTGCAAATACACAAAGGTTTTTAAGTATCTCCATTTGGGGGACAAAAAAAAAAAAGTAATCTAATATTATGATCCACATTACAATTATTTCCTTCCAGTCACCTTAAACCTTTTTTGACTTCCACGTCACTCCTGGTGAACATCTCTCAAACTCATAAATACAAAGGGTTTACTTTCATATATACCTAAAAACTAGTTGGACCTTAGAAAGGGTAGCTATATTGCCTTCTGATTATCTGGAGAATTAGATACTGACATGAATATATTTTGTGGAAAACTTTTTATTTCAGCATACTAGTGATTTCCATTTGTCAAGAATATACTTCATCTATTACTACTGAAAGTGAGTTATACAGTTCAGCTTTGAACGCATATGGTACGTAAATACCAGCTATCATGTTTTGCATGATGAATAGTATTTTTTAATGTTATTATTCAGGTATAAAAAACACATATGAATGGACAAAATTAATGTTAGAAACAGATCCATACCATAGTGACACTCCATGGGTTTCATTTTTAAACTGAATGTTCTAACAAGTTTCACCTTTCAATTTACTGTATCTATCAGAAGTATCAAGAGATACCTTGTGTTCAGCTTTGTATATTAGCAGGTAAGTCTACCAGCAGTGGTATGGAATAAAAAGATGATAATTAAAATGATATTAAATTAAAATATTTAAAACAAGGGCTATTTTATCAAAGCTTGTGTTTAAAAACTAAGCATGTTTCTTTGTTTCTAATCTCACTGAAGTAAACAGTATTTGCTTGAGTGCTTTGTTGAACTGGGACCTTTTATAAATCAAGGTAAAGTGTTTGAATCCACTTAGAAGAGAGTATTAATATTCAATGCTAACCATATGAAAATTTCCAAAAGCTTGAAAACCACATTTGCATTTAGCCAAATAAAATGATGCAACAGCAAAGTTGCTACTTGAAACACAAGTGTTTGTTTTTCCCACAGGGATTCTGAGAAGTTTGAGTTCTGCATATCTAAAATATAGCCTATATTTATAATTAATAGAACTCTTCCTGTTGGAGAACTTTTAACTAATAGCATCATAAAAAAAATGCACCTGTCTCAGGGCAAACAAATGAATTGTACGACCAACTCACTGTTGAAGTAAATAACACACAAAGATAAACAGCACCTGGAGAAGCATCCTCACTGAATACCTATTTTAAGCGGAAAGATAACAATCAAGTGTTCTGAATATACGAAGGAAGTACTCTATACACATTCTGTAGAGCATCTGCATTGAAAGACTGTCCTTGAGCAGAAAGAGGGATTTTTTAGTTTTTTTGCTATTATGTTTTCTGTCGAGGGTTTAAACAGATGCTTTTCATTAGCATTGTTGCCACCGAGGGTTCTGGGAAAGGCAAGAACAAAGGGATAAACTTTTTGCAAAGTAGACAAAGAAACTACTAAATACAAAGAGCCCCTAAATTTATGTAACCACTACTAATAAAAAATGGGTTCAAGGAACAAAGGAAATAAGTAAGTGATATTCTAGTACATTTGTCAGCCATACACTTGGTAAGTACCAACAAAGAAATCCAAATGGGATCTAAAATGTGTGATAGGTGTTACTATTTAGTAATACCTGCTGGGACAACCTTGAAGAATGGAAAAAAAAAAAGATGAAAAAGGAAAACATAAATTAAGAACTGAGGTGAGAGCTACATGTGGGATATTTTTGAAACAAAGAAAGAAAATATACCCAGAGGTGGAACATGTGATTGCTCTAAAGAAATACCCTATTTCTATAACATATCCTGTCCTTGGATAGAAGGAATATATAAAATCCTAGTTTCTTATTGCTTTCTTGTATCTCCTCTACTTAATGATCTTTTAATCACTTTTTCTCTTCTGTGTAAAGAGTTTTTCTATATTTCACTCTCAATATTTCTACCTTCCCTTTTCTGTAATAAGTTATTATACTTCAATCAAATTTTGGTTTCTTTTACTCTGCGTTATGTGCTTAATTTTGCTGAACCTTTGCCTTTTCCCCCACTCTCTTCCTTCTTCACCACTTCAGCTTTCTATAGCTTTTTTTAGCAGTTTAAATAACACTCGTGTTATCTGTGCAACTAGGGAAGCCACAGAAGTAGCTGGACTACTGTCTAACACAAGTAGGTGGCTATAGAAAAACAGCAAGCCAGCAAATGATATCAAGACAAACATTGAGAAAGACTATGCTGAGCCATTCCTGAACTGCTCCCAGATTTCTCCTTCCATTGGCTCTCCTGGACATGATGTAGGTGTTCAAAGGCACTGCCTTTTAGGCTTACACAGAGTATTCCTGCTGTACAATCTTAGGTATGTTTTCCTCTTCCTTCTGTTCCTCTCCTCAAGTACCTTTCATTTTACGTCATGCACAAACCATACAGATTCCCACAAGAATTTCTCAATGTTTCTCAATATCAGCTCATACACTTCTGGAATGCAAGCAGCTGCTGGCTTGCTTGAAATGTTTCTTTTTGTCTCTGACAGTAACTGTAAACATCTCACTTTCCTACTATCAGCTGCACACATAACCTCATTCTCCATTCCTCCCTTTTCTCATTAATAACTTTCCTGTTTCCCTCTTACAATGTTCTTTCCCTTATTCCTTACCATAGTCCTTTCCACTCCCCTTCCCAGACAAAGTTTCAAACTCTTCAGGTTTTCTTATTAGCCTGCCTTGTGGCACTAGATCATGTCCCTTCTCTGCAAAGTGGAATAGAAGAGGATATACTTTCCCTGTATCCATCAGCACCGCATTTTCAAAGAAGAGACTGAAACGCAGAGGTGGTTTTCCCCCCCTCTTAGGAAACCTAAGAGAACACACGCCACCAGCCCTGTGGGCAAAACAGAGCGACTCCCGCCCCTCTTTTCTCAACCCGTTCAGAGACCTGAGGCTCAGTGAATTCACCCCAGCTCTGGAGCGGCAGCTGCCCCGCGCGGGCATCCCCCCCGCACCCCTCTTCCCGCCGCAAGGAAGGCGCTCAGACCCCCGCCCTCCCCCTTTCCAAGGGCCGCGCCTCCAGGGCGCCCGCGCTCCGCCGCGGTCCCGCCCCACCGCGCTCCGCTGGGACCGCCGGGGTTGGCCCCGCCCTGCCTTNGGGCGGCGGGCGCGGAGCCCGCGGAGCTCTCCAGGGTGCTGGCGCGCAGCCGCTCGCGGAACCGCGCCTCCCAGCCCCGCCGATGCCTCGGACGCGGCGGCTCCGGGACTCCGAGAGCGGAATGGCCCGGATCGGGTGCCTCCGCGCTGCTGTCTCGGGGTTTTATCTGTGGGAAGCCGCGGTGCTGCTCAGGTAAGTTGTTTTCCTCGGGGAAGCCGTTTTCACGGGTGGCTGAAGTGCCTGGGACTCGCGGTACCTGCCTTTCTCACCGCCTTTGGTTGCGGGCACGAAAACCAAATCCGTGTGTCTGTGCCTGGCGAATGACTTCGTGGCATCGCATCACCTCGGAGGTCGTTTTGCACTTTGCAGGCTGAAGACTGTGTATTTCCTTCACCTGTTCGCAATTTGCATTTCCTTACTTGATCTATGAAGGATACCACTGATTTTAGCAGGAAATCTAACACTAATGATCTTGTAATTTCTTTAGGTACAAGTGTCTGCATGTAAAAGGTACGGGTGATAATCTGAGATGCTATCATGTAGACTTATTACCGTCTGGTTTTTTGAGTCAAGGAAAATCAGACATTGTGTTAGGTCAGGCAAGCATTGTACAGAAAAAGAAAAAAAATGACAGCTGAGTGAACAGCTACAGAATTTCACTCAAGAAGGAAAACAATTGCTGCACTACTTGTAGTCCAGGATTTGTATAATGAAAGATAGAAATATACATATAAATTATGACTTGAGTAGAAGACTGAGGTTCATTCAGTTTTTTTCCACTTTCTGCCCAGCACATGTTTTCTAGTTAAGTAATGTTATGATATCAATGTAAGCAATCTTGTAAAACATAGCACTGGAAGTGTCATGATAGCAGCCTAAAATTAATATGAGTCTTCCATTTAAAGGTGAAGAACTTAAAAAGTAATAACAGACATGTAAAGAAGCAGACTTCAATGCCATCATGTATTTGCTGCTGACTATGGGATATAAAAAGACAAAGTCAGGATATTTTTAGAATCACGTAGTTACTTGACAAAGATAAAAAAGAAAACTTAAATTTGAAAAGTGATTCTCCAGAGAGAGTTTGTGGATTATAGACACAAGAGTTTTATAACTGCAAAGTTAAAACAGTAGCATGTAGTGCCCTACAATAATGACAGACTTAACAGGTGCTCACAGGTTTGTGGCATATCTTTCCTTTTTGAAGTTAGTTTAATGACCTGTTTTGTATCAATAGAGATACTGATGTAGTGTAAATAGATTATAATGTGATTTTATTGTAGTTGTGCCAAACAAATGAGATTTTAAGAAACTGGATCAAATCATATGGGGTTGATACTGGGAGGAAAGAGTAAATGTAAATACATTACAGCTTAAATTTTCCAGCTGCAATAACTACTTAATGTTCAGAGTAGATAACCAAACCCCTGTGTAGCATAGGCAATGCAAGCAGTACTGTGCTGGTATTATTCTCTTCAGTGTACTCACAGAACTTATTTTTCCTCTGTATATTATTTAAATGTCATCCTACTGTTGAAGATTCACTGTTTATTTTAATGATATAAACCCATATATTATATTCCAAGGGAGGGGGGAGTGAAAAAGTCTTGGAAAGCATACACGTATTTTGTATCACATAAGTTTGGACTAACATTTTTTGTTTCCAAATGTGTACCAGCATCTTATTTTATATGAATTCCAATTATTCTTTGCAATGTCCAAATAATTGTTGAACTGTAATAGCCTGCTGTTCTTAAAGTGTCATTTTATCACAGTGAACATGATTACTGTGCGCTAGGTCTGTGTAGTCTGAGAAAGACTACAGAAAGCTGCTCAGAATCTTCCCATGTCTTTGATGTATATCTTAATATAGAGACTGACAGTGACTTTAGGTCTAGCAATAATATCTGAGAAACACAGTTCACTTTGAGACACACAGGAGTCTTCTCCATGCTTTAAAATAGAGATTTTTTAAAACAAAAAAAGGAAAAAAAAGAAAGGAAAAAAAATTAAATCTTTAAAATTATCAAACTTCCTGGAGCCATTAATTCTAATTATTTTCCAACTTAAGTTTGTGAAATGATTTACATTAGAACAAAAGGAACAGGGAATAATAGAATGTTTCACTCCCCATAAGAGACACAGGTTCCAGCCTTAGTGTCTATATAACATCCACATAAGAAGATAGATGTGCTATTAATTTCCACAAACAAACAAACCTTAAGTGTTTAACTTGCTCAAGCATTGTGGAAAAGTAGTATATCTTCTCTTACATCATGCAACATTAAAACTTTTCCACTCTTCATTTGCAATCACTTAAGTCTGTTGGAGAAGACTGAAGGAACATCACAGCTAGAACTTTCAATTCTTGTCCAACAGTCCTGAAGCTTTTTAAAGTCATTGTTTAAAATATGTGACTGTGACGATAGGCATTTAATTTTCTTTTCAGTATGGGTCAAATGAAAGCAAGCAATTTTTTTAGTGTAAAGTGGTAGGCATACTGCTTTAAGCAAAGTCTCTGGATTGATTTTCTTCAAAAGAGGAAACTGAATCTTTTTTTTTCCCAAAGAATTCATTTTTTATCCCATATCTAAAGGCTCTTGAAATGACTGAAACAAGGTATTTATTAGGCTTTATAGGATCTAGTCATTAATTTTATTTCTGAAAGACATTGTAGAAAGAATAAGACTTTATTAATAGCCTTTCCTAATATTGTGCATGTTTGTACTACTATAGTTTAAGAATATACTTACTAGTAATACATTGATAGATTTTAGAAATGGAAGCCCAGAGTTTAAGTACATAGCATTCTAATATGTTTTCAGTGATATATTTGAGAACTGGGAGAAAATAATAATAAAAAAATATTATTTATTAATGACTGTCAGGCCAAGCCCAGTATGATATTAAGAACCGGACTGAGATGTAAAAATGAAAGTAGAAACTAGGTAAAACAATTTAATGGAACCTAAGAGTAACTAATTCACTACCAAAGAAGGAAAATAAACACTTCTAAGATATGGTTTGAAGCTATAATTATCTCTGAGTATTCTTGTTCTCGTTAAAGTAATAGAGTTAACAAAACTATCCAGTGGATTTACCTGCATTCCAAGATGTTCCCTCTAAAAGCAAGATCATATTTGTAGACATGCTACAAAGATCATATTTGTGAATCAAGCAGTTCTATGACAGGTCTCAAACTTGCATGGGCAGCAGCACAGCTCTACTAGAACTACACTGTTGGGGACTTGCCAGAGTCTCTGTAGGATGGGTATTTTATGTGTAGACTTGCATAAGAGGAAAGCACAGGATCAAAAGGTATGTGGCATCATAGAAATGCAAAGCAGATTCTTCTGATATGATATTTGTTTAGGTAGCCATGTTAGCATAGAACAAGAATCATGCTACAATTAGGTTATTGCATCTTTCCTTGCACTAATCTCTGCCCTTTGGCCTTATATTGAGGGAAACAGTATCACAGATACAGCTAATTCCACTTAGACACCCAATTGTTATGCAAGAAACCTCCATGCAACCTAACTTTGGGGCACATCTGAGCTTACAGTTAGGCAATTTTGAAATTATCGCACAGCAAATTCATTTCAGAGTAATAGCTTTAAGAAGCAGAAGTCACTATCATTTAAGACAGCATTAGTTCCTCCAAATAATGAAAGAGAAATAAACAACAGCTAGAAATATTATATCTGACATATTATCACAAACATCTTTGAAAAGAAAGATTATGGAATGTTCTAATGAGACTTCAGTAGCTTGTTAATATGTTGAAAATTATACCTGCAATACTACTCAAGAAATAAATGTCTACTAAAATCAGGATGTGAACAAAATCATGTGTGAAAAAAATGTCATCAGTCAAGATGAGAGCACCGAGGCACAGTATATTTCCTCAGCAGCCTAGACTCAATTTGGAAAGATGGTTTCTGTAGGATAAATCAGTCAACAGACTGCAAGTTCTAATGAAAAAGACTTCGTATGTCTCAGGGAGCACCAAAGGAAGTGAAGGTGAGCTGGGATTTCACACTCACAGCAAAGAGGCAGGAGCCTGGCAGAGTTGATAGTGTTGAGGCAGGTCCAATGTTAAGCCAAAAAGCTAGGTCAGCAGGTCAGGCTAAGGGTCAGCATTAGGAAAATACAAGGCTGGATGAATGTGGGCTTGCACAGTAGACTACACAGAGACCAAGAGCATCTCCCTGTGTTCTTGAGGGAAAAAAAAACAAACAACTAACCAAACAAAAAAACAACCAACCAAAGAAAACCAAAACAAAAGCCAAAAAAAAAGAGAAAAAAAAACAAAGAAAAAAAAAATCCAGCTCCTAAGAGAAGAAGGGTGAACCCCTGCTGAGATTTCTACAGCTTTTTATCAAACAGCTCTGCTTCAAAGCTGGGCTGCTGCATTAGCAGAGCTGGCACTGAGCCTGAGTAGCCAAACCCCTGAGATAAAGGAAATCTGCTCAGGGTCATCACAAAATGTCAAGTGGAGAGCATTGGGGCTCCCTTGCAGGATGTACCCATAGGCAGGCAATGTACCTTCCAAAATTAAGAAAAATGTTGAGGGGGGAGGGTAGCCAAGAATATGTAATTCAAATACTCTCATATTTCAACTATACAAGCAAAATACTGAAATCTTTTTGGAACAAATATGAATCTTTTCATGAGTATGAGTCTGATCAGAACTTTTACCATCCATTCTTTATTTCTGTACAAAACAATTATTTTTGTGAATACCATGTCTATAATTTTGAGAATTGTGTTTAGGTATTTGAGTTTATAGTCTTTTAAACTTTAGGAAAAGTAAATAACAGAAATATCAATTTAAAACACGAGTCTTTCAATTCTTACTGTACTTGTATCATTTTCTTACTTCTCAACCTCTCCTAAATCATTCTAAGAGAATCAATCCAAAAAATGAAAAGCAAGTAATATTGGGAGAAAATTGTATTTCTCTATGACAAAAAATGTAATAGCTCCTCTATCAGATTAGTCTCATCTAGATATCCTAGAAATCTTGACAATTAGAGAAAATGACATTTTTTATATGATTAGAGCTTCTTGTTCTAACAGATTTAGAATACAAACTTCAAATAACCTTACTGACAAGTATGTAATAATACCTAAAGGGAATGAGTCTCGCAAATCAGCTTTTCTCAAGAAATGAACAATAATGAGCCCTTCTGTGTGGTGTTGCCTCTTCTCCTTTTTATTGCTTTTCCTGCTGATCTTCATGACGGTTATTGTAAGAATCAGTGAAAAAGATAGGAACTAAAAAAGCGGACTTTTTTCTTTCACTAATATGTAGGCATTCTGATTCAATTGAGTATAAGGCATCATTTTGAGGATGACTATCAACTACTAGCAGAAAAAGGAGTATCTCAGAGACCAGGAACACAACCAGAAACCATGCAGGTCCAAAGCAAGAGAATGAGAAAAGCATCAGGAAACAGAACATTCTGCACAATAAAGTCAAGACATAAGACGAGTGTCTTTGAGGCTGTACTTTTTTTTCTAGCACAGACTATAACCCACTAATTTTTGTGGCTTCTGAAGCAATATTATCCTTCCTGACTGATGTTTTTATTTGCTGTGAAAGTGTAAATGTTAGGTATGAATAAAAGGAAAGAGTAAAGGACAAATGTATGAAAATAGACATAACATGGTACTAAAAGTAGAAAAGAGTGCATTTTGTTGTTACTCTTCCAGTCAGTTGTGTAATTAATTGTTCCAGCATTATTCAACAAGAAATATTGTAATAACACTTGCTATACATTGCAGTGGACTTTCTACATAATGAACACTTCTTATATAATTTTCCTATACTACAGTTACTACTAGTAACCCTGTTACTTCCCTATCACAGATTTACAAAGTTGGCTGGTTATTTCCAGATTGGGACTTCCCTAAGGAAGACCAATCCTCTTCAATATTGTTATTACTAAAATTACTATTTGTTGACATGAAAGCTTAGTGGAATGCAGTTTCCCAGGGAAACAGTCTGAGACTACAGAAAATGCAGAAAATTTCTGGAAGCCTCTGACCTGAAATAATTACGTGGTCACTGCTGGGGCTGTTGTAATAGTGGAACTACTGTTTAAGAATCAGTGGTTAGAGGAAAAAGGAAGCCATCAGATTATCCTGAGACTGTTTCTGTGAAACAATAAAATGAGCAGAAAGCAAACACAGGGTCACTAAATTATCTTGAACTGTGAGGCTGAGCTAAGTGCTATTGACCTGTATGTGATTCTTACAACTAAAATTAATTTAGGAAGGGTGTTGTAAGCAAAACCTATATGAATATAACATTTTTACAAGCAATATATATTTTTTCTCCCTTTCCTTTTCCTTACTAAAATTCAAGCTGCAGTTATAGTTACATCACAGAATCATAGAATCATTTAGGTTGGGGGAGACCTTTAAGATCATGAAGTCCAACTGTAAAACGTAACCTTCTTCAGAATGTTGGGGGATTAAATTATTATTTTTTTAAATCTTAGTGTGTAACAGCTGAGCTTAGGGATTTCTCTATGATAAGTTTGTTTATAAAATTCTGGGAAACACTGGGACACAATTACTAAAAAGTTCCTGAAGTTTTGTCTTAGTAAAGCTTTTAATTTTACAAAGTTTCCAAAATTGCGCTGTCATCTTTTAGATTCACAGAAGCATTCATGCTCTGGGCATATGTAGGCTAAGACATGTTCGTCTGCAAGGACCAACTGAACTTCCAGTTTTGTGAGCAACATACCTGCTGGCTAAGGATGCCATATTAGATAAAGGAAATAAATATCACAAAGTGGTAGCTTGCTGGCAATAGCAGGGGAAAACTTTTCATTTTTGAAGGGAAACCCAATAATTTTGGAAACAATACTGACAAGAACACTAACTTCACACAGTTAAATTATGGCTAATGACAATATTCTAATGCAAATGTTAATTCTGTGCCTAAGCCTCTAGGTAACAACTCCACAAAAGGATGAACATCTAAGTAATGTTTTCCCTGATGCTATTGGGTCAGATCCATTACATCTGACTCAGCAGTATTAAAACTAAAATCAAAATGGGGAGATTTCAGCATCACATCTGGACCACATCCCATAAAAGATTTTTTTTAAAATCTATAGGGTTTTTTTAATTGCTTTAAATATCAGAAATAATGTCTTATGTAAATATTTTTAATTTTAAAAAAAAACGGAAGCAGATTTATCAGTTTGCTTTAACTCTTAATTTCCAATAGTTAAAGTAACATAAAGTGTCTTCTCTTTTCCTTCAGTGCTTGCACAGTAAAGATTGGATACACAATTCTTTTGAACAAGATGTTATAACTTTTTTATCACACAACCTGAATATGAAATGCACCCACTTGCGTCAGTAATCCATGATTACAAAAGGTACAATACAGTAGAGAACTGGAATTAGAAAAGCTATTTGCAAGCAGTTTCTCCATTAAAATTTTACCTCCAAAAACTTATCCAAAAACTCGAACACTGTGCAAATGAACTCTGATAACATGCCTCTCTCTTTACCAATTTTTATTGTTCCTGTACACAGATCTTTGGATGTAAGAGTACTCAAATTTTCATCTGTAATCAAAATGCAAGCACAAAGACACTTGTTCAGATTCTCGAAGTAATACTTAAGAGAACAGCTTTTTCCTTTTTTTCACCAGTGATGATGCCCTCAGGAAATGAAGTGCCTTACATGTAATATAGACTGTAACACATCCAGTCATGTCTGTCCTTTGCCGAGCATATTTCCACTTGTTTTTATGAAGCTTATAAAAATCACGTGATAATTAAGTGGGTGTTGGATATTTTGCACAAGCAAGACTAATATGGCAAAACATGAATCTGAGGGCAAGTTAAACATCACTTTGCCTGTGAAAGAGAATGTGTGTATGTGTAGTGGACCAGGATAATTTTGGTGGAAATATGAAATGCTCACAGCACTTTTTTTTAACCGTCACACAATTTTCTCTGACTTATTCAATAAGGAATATGCTTGTATCAGAAATGGCGTGACCAGCAGGTCCAGGGAGGTTATTCTGCCTCTGTACTCAGCACTGGTGAGACAAGTCCTTGAATACTGTGTTCAGTTCTGGGCCCCTCAGCACAAGAAGGATGTTGAGGCTCTGGAGTGAGGCTCTGGAGTGAGTCCAGAGAAGAGCAACAAAGCTGGTGAAGGGGCTGGAGAACAAGCTTTATTAGGAACGGCTGAGAGAGCTGGGGTTGTTTAGCCTGGAGAAGTGGAGGCTGAGAGGAAACCTCATTGCTCTCTATAACTACCTGAAAGGAGGGTGCAGAGAGGAGGGAGCTTGCCTCTTTTCCCAGGTGACAGGGGACAGGACAAGAGGGAATGTCCTCAAGCTCCACCATGGGAGATTTAGGCTGGACATTAGGAAAAAATAATTCACAGAAAGAGTCATTGTGCACTGGAACAGGCTACCCAGGGAGGTGGTTGATTCACCTTCCCTGGAGGTGTTTAAGGCAAGGGTGGATGAGGTCCTGAGGGGCATGGTTTAGTGTTTGATAGGAATGGTTGGACTCAATGATCTGGTGGGTCTCTTCCAACCTGGTTGTTCTGTGTTTCTGTGATTCTGAGTGCATGCACTAGGAAAACCAGGGTTTGTCATTATTTCATGTGGTGTGAATCTTGTCACTGTCATCATCACTCTGAAGCTCAACCTTATTTTTTCTTAAATAAAGTCTTATATTGAATGATTCTAACTAAAAATAATAAAAAGTAAAAATTACTTAACTCATTTATCTAGTGGAAATTAGCATGGTTTATTGAATGTTATAATTCCTGTCTCACAGAAAATTCTAAAGCTCTGAAAGGATTTTATTACTTTTCCAATATATAAAAGGGACTTTAAGTTGCAGAAAGCAGGAAAGAATCACTTCAATTCTTTGGGGAAAATGCTCAGGGAATTTGTTGAAAATTAGAGCCTAAGACCCCACCTTCAGTTCTGATTGACATTAGAAAACTGATTGTGGTTGGCAGAATAGAAAGAACACTGGACAATATTCCACTCAAGCCTGCCAGCACTTCATAATAACAACATTGAAACAGATATGTTTGTGTAAAAGCCAATTTCAATAAATCAGTATTTTTCCAACTAGAAATATTTTACCTTATTTACAATTCTTAATCAGCAGTGATAGCACATTATGTACATTATAATTAGCTTATTAATAAAAATAAACAATTTCATGAGGAGTCTTTTGGGAAAGAACTGAATTTTATTTACTGATAAGTTTCAACTTGTCTAGGCTTTAGTCCTCATTGCTGGAATACTTTATTTTAAGGTGAGTGACTCTTCAGGCTATGTTAAGCTTTTCTCTAACTTACGTCCTATCAAACTGATTTTGTAGAAAAAGTCTAATCTTCTAAACAACCATCTGGCATGCTTACTGAAGATACAGGACAACATTGTTACACTGATACAAGCAGATCTTCCCTAAGGCACATGGAATAGTGATTAATTGAATTATGCTTCAGTCTTTATAAATGCAGGTGTTTAATTAAAAATCAAATTTTTATCTATGAACCTCAAGCATTTCATTCTAATATGAGATTTTCATGAGTAGTTACAGAAATGTTTGACAAGAAAAGTATCAAAGAACCCCAGTTTTCTGCTTCAGTCATGGTTTTCAACTCATAAAAGTGGATTTTTAAAGCAAAACAAGGCAAAGGATGAACAGTAGGCTTACGACATTATAAGTCACCATTAATTGTGATTATGATGAATAACTTTTCTTTACAGATGCACACATTAGTGGACACTGTTCCTGTTTATACTGAGTGATAATACAGCAATCTAGTCTATGCAAATTAGCTAATGGATCAATTCCACATCAAGAATAAAAAATCTAGGCAGTGAGTTAGACTTAGAAAATGCAGTAATATGGAGCTGTACAATTTAAAGGACATATGGTATGTGTTCAAAATACAGAATAAACCAAACAACTATCATCTGTAGAACTGTTTTCACTATTCACAGGTTTCTCCTAGATTTGGGAAGAGCTTGCCTTGGGAAACAATAATTTGCCTATTAGAGCCAGGCAAAAGTCTCATTTAATTGATTCTCCTTTCGATCTATTGTTGCCTCATTGACATCAGTTGAATTCATTATGGTGGTGAAAGACATCAGTCAATTCCTGCACAAGTTCAATTTGTTAGAAGAATCATTCATTAACAACAAAAATAAATGTAATTGTTCAGCTTCAACATGCCTTTATTGAAGAATGTCTGATGATAATGAAAGATAATGTTCTGAAAATTATTTTACTTGGTCATTTGGCAACGACCTATTACTCCAATAACTTTTCTCAATTCTTCAGTTAATAAGCAAATGATCCTTTTACTATGATATCAATACAACTTCAGGGTACTATAGATTATTGAGTGACGGTTTCTATTTTCAAGGGTATATAATTCATTTTAGCTAAGTTTTATCTGTCTAAAATAAACCTGAAACATAACAGTTAATTGAATTTTGGAAATCTCTCTCTATTTTTCAAAGTTAAAGTTGTCAAAAACTTAACCCCTGCAGTAGGTCTTTGGAAGAATACCTTTCAATATTTGATCCTTGACTATTTAAAACATTTTCTGCTCCTTGTATAGCTATATGTGTTTCCTCATCTCCCCCCAAAAATAGGTTGAAGAAGTTAAGGTACAGCAAGAAACTAGGACTTGCTTTTAGAACATTTATAAAATTAAGGTATAAAACAGGTACAAAAGACTGAGAAGGAAGTAGGTGTTTCTGGAAAAACAATGAATAAATACTCACAAGTCACAATTCATAAAATGTCAAGAAAATTCACATACTCCATGTGTGAAATTGACAATAAGCCTGTCTTATACAAGAAAATAAAATTAGAGTGTCAACCTGTAGTTTATTGAATCCATATCTTAACTAAGCTAGAAAGCCATGTTCATAGGATTATGAAGAATGCTGACAAAATAATTTTCTTATTTTACCTTAAGAGATAACTTTTTTTCCCACAAAGGTGGTAGCATTGTTCTTATATATATGTACAGAATCACAAACAAAAAAAAAGTATATATAAATTTAGGTTCATCTAAAGTCAGGTAATGGAAACACTCTCCTTAGTAAAAAATAATAAATTCTATGCTTCTTTCTTCTTCAAATATAACATTCATTTTTACGATTAATCATAACAAATACATGTTATTAAGAGATCTATGTTGTACGCAAGAGGGCTTAAATACTACCTTCATACCAGAAAAACTTACTGCCTCTATTTTTAAAATGCAATTATCAGACATTACCTATTTTAAGGTAATTTCATTTTAGCAGACTTTGTTAATTAAATGGCTATATTGGAAAAATTGGTGAATTCTAGCACCTTTACTAACAGTTACAGAATGAAGTGAAGTAGTCATGAGATTAGTTCACCTAACCATTATTGGTGAATGAGTGAATAAGTACCAATTCAAATTCATTTAATGAAATGCTTTTGTGTATTGCTGTTTGTGAAATGCAACTGAGCGCATGTTGGCTGGCTACAGTTACTACATTCCTCATGAGTGTGAAATTAATTTCCTTGAGATTTTCTGCAAAGCTTTTTAATGTGCAGTGCATTAAAAACCTTCATATATCAGCTGGAGAGAGTGGACCACAAATAGGAGATTCAGTTTCTCCAGGCATTTGGCCACATTTGCAGTCTTAGTGAATAAGCTAATTAAATGAAAGAGCTATTGGACCATCATAATGCAGGCAAAGCATCATATAATAGTTTTGTAATATGCATTGTAATATGAAATACAAGACTTCTACCTCTATGAATGGCTAACATGGATTGTGTCTGAAATGAAAGAAAGAGTTTGATTAGATGAGGAAAATCAGCAAGCTTAACTAGGAAGAAAACAAATACACCATCTACTTAAAATATAATTGTATCATTTGTATTCAAAAGTAACTTAATGATACTATGGAATAACTTGGATAAACTAGGGTAGCACTCTAACTTGCACTTGGAAACTTCACTCTGGGAAATTTCCAGTGGGACGTATCATTATAGCATACCATACTCTATCATGCACTTGTCACAGCAACAAACTGTGAAGAGTCAGAAAATGTTGTTAGATGTAATTTCTTCCTCCATCTTTGTCTATACTACTCTAACTAAACTCTTCTGGAGAGCTACAAATTTTGTTATACAGTCAGTGATTGTAGTCAATTTCTTCTTTCCTTCAATATTTTCAAATAAATAAGTATTCATTAATGGCTGAAAAGCACACAGAAAGTGCTTTTTAAGAACCCACCTTGAAGATTAAAAGGGAGAGGTGAGATAAATTAAAAACAGTCCTTTCTGTACTGATATACATTTCTCAAAGGCAGTATGATTGAAATTATTTTTTTAAATACACCTTTCCTTTATTTGTGCTTTGGTAGAAAGCAGAAGTTTGGGCAGATGGAAAAGAGAGAGTTTATGAATAGGAATACAAGGGTTCTCCAAAAACATCATGGGAAAGTAGCTTTAAATATTTTAGACAAGGAAATATTTGCGGAGATTGTTTAATGCCCTTTGAATAGTTTTCCTCAATCCGTTTATTTTGTAGGAAGGGAAGAGAATGAAGTTTTCTCTCACAAACATGCCTACTGTAAACAGATATTTCAGGAGCACAGAGTCGTAACCAATGCTTTCTCTTGGTATCTAAATTGCCAGCTTCTAGATAAGATTTCCCATTTTAATTCTGTAAATGATGATGGTCTGGCTGCATATCTATGTTAATGAAATATTTTTTAGATTTCTGTAGTAGTAATAATTTTAAACACATAATGGAATCAATAAAATTGAAAATATATCCTCAGTAGAGGAGTTAGAAAAGAACTGATCCCTATAATGTGCAGTCAAAGATGACAGCATCCTAATATTCTTATCTAGCTCCATCTTGAAATGCACACGTCTTTTCTGTCTTTACACAAAGTGCTAAACTATTTCTGAACTGAAAATTTCAGTGTTTGAAATCTATTTAATTTATGATCTAAATTTATCCCTGGCCTTTTCATGCTCATTTGCATTCATGACAATGTTATAATTTAGCTTAAAATTCTCTCCTCTTTGCAGGTGCATGTGAGATACAGAACATTAGCTTATTATTCCTGGTAGTGGTCAAGGTCTTTTTTTTAAGCTGCCTGTAGGTCACAGGCTGCTCAAGTGCAGTTTCCATTCTAGAGCTTAATTCCGTGCTGCACAGGGAGCTGATGCTCTTACAATTGCTTAATAAGTCAAATACCCAGCTGTGAAATGATTGGGCCAACATTACAACATGTAACTTGCAACTTAGATTATAGGATACACTATGGGCACCTGCAAGCCTGCAACACAGTCCCAATGTAGGTGCACCTTGAAAATACACAGTTTTCCACTATGAACCATGCCCATTTCTTCCCTTCCTTAAACTTTTCAATTCTGTAACATATCTGTCGACAATCTGAAGATTTCTCCATGAGATTTGTAGTGCACACTCTAATTGAACCTACTTTTCTATATATCATAGGTAATTTTTCACCAAACAGTCCATATATGAAACACAATGCTTTATGTTTCACTAAATTGTTTCTTCTAGAAAGCTATACTCTCTTGACTGGTATGTTTGATCTTCTGTTAAGTTACCTTTATTTATAAAACTGTTTGCCTAGATTCCCTTTTGAATTCTTCTCTGTCTCTCATTGATTTTTGTTCTGCTCTTCTTTAGATAAGTGTCTGGCATTTTCTGCCCCTTTGAGGTGTTTACACACTTCAGTCAGGATTTTTTTTAGTCTTCATTTTGATAAATTAAGTTGATGGAGTTCTAGAAGTCTTCTAACATAAGGAAATTTCTCTAAATCTCAGATCATGGCTTAGTGGCTTTGCTCAGTGCCTTTCCTAGTGCTTTATTATGTTTTTAAATCTTGGACATGGAATTTGATGCAATGTACCAGAACTGTTCTTATTAACATAATAAAAAATAATAAGTGAGCTTTGTGCTCTTTCTCATCTTTCACTCTTTCCACACCAATAGATAACACAGTAGTGCAGTGAGAACTTCACCCCAACAGTGCTCAGTTGTTCAACATGATTTCTGAATCCTTCTTCAGACTCATTTCTTTCTCCAACTCTGCCTAGATTCCCGATTCATATAGGTCTTAATATCTGTTCTCTGTCTGTTTTAAACTGTTCTACTTAAATGGACTGAACTTAAGAAATTGTGTTATTTTCTTACCCTCATTGATATTTATACCTCAGATATTTTTTTTTGCAATATTTAGTTTTAAGCCATGAATGATGTTTTTTTTCCAGACCATAGATGACAGTGCTGAACACCATTGTTACTACAACTCCCTCCAGCAGCTATTTGTCTAGAATTTAGGAGGTGTGTGCTGATCTAAAGAAAAGATATCTTGACTGTGTCAGGCTGCTTCTTACTTTCTAATATTTATAACCCACTGTAAATGTCTTCAGTTTGACCTAACAGTTTCTAACTTAAATGTGACTCTTGGTAGGTCAAGCACTGTCATGTGATTCTCATGCACTGTCATATGATTCACATGCACAAACCTGTGATTCACAGTGTTTTCCTATCTCAGTCCACAAAATTCCAACTTGACAGTCTTCAAGGCATGATGCAAAGCTCATTTCTCCTCAGATTTTAAGTGAACACTGATTTAACAGATACATCAAAGACAGGAGCAACTATACTTCTGATGATTCTAATTTTTCTTTTCTTGCCTAGGTTTGTATAAGAGTTTATTTGGAACAAAAATTCTTACCCTAAGTTTTGATGGTATAAATCCAACCAGTAACGAATTTTTTTAATACATTGTTTGACAACATTTTCCACTTTTCTTTGTTTATTTTTGTCCGCTACTTTAGCTAACAAATTTCTTTTGCATTGTTTGGCAAGGCTTGATTTACACTGTAAATATGTTTAGGAGACATTCAGGAAAGTGAAATAAAGTATTGCTTTATGTCTGAAATCTGAAGATATTTTAAGTCTTACAACTGTTAGTAACATTTACAAACTGCTCACATGAACAACACAGAATCACTACCAGGGATAGCATTCTTGTCGGTAACTTTACTGTTCAGTATGAATAGACCAGAAGACTGGAGGGTTATCATCTCTCTCCAATTAGTCTTCAGCAACAGGAAGCCTTCATTGCCTCATGTCTGTGCAAAAAAGTGTACAGCTTTCCTTCTGGGTAATTCAAAGTTGCGTGACTTGATGCTAAACACAGTCTTCTGAAAGCACCACAGTATAAAAGTTTTGCTGATATTATATTCTTCTAATTCTGCCTGTTAGAAAATTACTGCACAAATTATTTTAAAAGAATGCAACAAGTCAGAGTAAATTCCTTTTAGAGGTGTGCAGAGTCACTCCTGGAATTATGCTATAGTTACCTATCATGGAGGACATCATGTGCATTAACAATAAAAGAAGAATCCAGAATAAAAATATAGGAGACAGAGAGATATCTCATATATATACACACATATATATACATGAATTCCATATACCCTATAGAACAGATATGTAACTTATTTATGGAAGAGTATAAGAACCTAAATGTGTCATACATATATATATATATCTCCACAGTAACCTGATTCTCCTGCCTTGCAAATAGATAAATTCAGCAAAGTGTAATCAGACTCTTATTTTATTGGCTTTACAACCACATATGTTGCTTTATAGAAACATAACTGACTATGTGTTGCAATAATCTATTGAATCAGATACTTGCAGAATATTGATAATGAAAATTATGTCAGAGGCCACTTACAGGGGATAATTTCAAATTGAACTAGAAAAAGAATATGTTAAGTACTTACTTTCTCAGAAAGAGAATCATAGAATCATTGAGTGCCAAAGTGGAAGGGCTCTCAAGGATCACCTGGTCCAACCTGTTTAGGTGATATATGGTTTAAACAGCTACGGGAAGAAATAAAGAACTAGGTTAGATACTGAAGCAGACTAAAGAAATATTTTAACTAAAGGATAACACTGAAAGAGGTATGAAAGTGTTCAGAACAATTTAGAAATATTCAACAATTTAGAAATTTATGAATAATCTAGAAATATGTAAATCAAGTTACATAGAAAGGAATAAAGAGTAGGTAAGCAAATAAGCAGGATTAATTTTAAACTCTCTGATTTCAGCTAAGATTACAATTAGACTCAATTGCTGTTTTTAATTAAAATATGAGTAAAACACAGCATTCAGAGATTTCTGTGCTCAAATATCATTCATGCCCAACTTTGTAGTACTCAAGACTTAATATGAAATTATTTTTGATTTAAGATATTAAATCCAAATTTCAGATTTCAACAATGATTTTTTAGTAGACAATCTAAGTGGAAGTCGTCATAAAAACTATAAATTTTCATGTCCTGAGTAACACAGTCCTGGGAGGAAAATAATGAGATTCTTAGTCTACACTTAACATGGAATCTGCGTACATGTTTACCTGTATGGAATTCTTCCATTTTGGAACTCTATCCATGGTTAACATGCAAAGCTCAGAATAGTTTTTTATATTATTTAGAAAATTCCAAAGGGCCTTACATTATTCCCTTCATTTACTTCTAAACAAAGCACATTTAAGCACTTGTGAAGGAGTGAATTAGCATTAACAGGAGATAATGAAGAGTGTAAGTAACAGAGGTCCACATCCGTAGGCAAGAGATTTTTTACTACAAAAGTCAGCCCAAACAAGAAAAGCTTTGTATCTTTTTTGAGACTCCAAAAGCCACCAATGCTTTTAGTTGCACTGTGTATCACAATAGTACTCATAATTTTATTTATTTATTTAGATAGACAGATATTTATATTTATTGACTGTGTTGTTTTTTCAGTGTTTGGGCCAGCATTTGAGTAAGAGTTCCACAAAAATAAAGACCTTTTCTTCACGTCCACATGGCTGATCACAGTGCTGAAACTCTTCTCTTTAGTCATGCACAGAGCACATTTTAGAAAGTCAGTGGGAGTTCTGCATAGGTATGGAGAGGAGGCTATAGGAGATGACATTTGCCATGTGGCCCTGAGGTGAAAATTTTGTCCCAAGATATTTCCTTCAGCAAGCTGTTGTTTTCTGTTGTTGGTTTTTTTTAACTGAGATGATATTAAAAAAATACCATTGTCAAGAGATTGTTTGATATGTTTTATTATGTTTTAGTATCAACATAAACATTGTTTGAATCAAAATTGGTGGTAGTAGTACTGTTCTGTGAAAGATCCACATTACTTTTTTTCTGATCTATGCTTCAATACACTGTACTCAGTTAAACAGACCAGTCTTAGAATAGATTCCAACTTATTATGTTCTATATGTACAGCTATTTGTGTCAGTTATTTAACACAGTATTTAACTCTGCGATAGTGGATTAATTACTGTTGACTGGAAATGTTATTAATCACCAGAAGTCCCGAGGAAGATGTAACAGCAGCCTATAACTATGCAGCTCAGAAAAATAAAATTTGCATAGAAAATGACAGATATATAAAAAGAATTTACTGTTTTTCATTACTTTGCTGCTACTATTTTTGAAGCCTAAACTAGCCTGAAAGGTAATCCTAGCTTTCCTGTTTTCCTGTTCATAAAAGAATGAACTAAGTGATTGCACAAAATCAGTTTCCCTAACAAAATCTCTAATAAATTGCTTTGTTCTGTTTTTTTGTTGTTGTTGTTGTTGTTTGCTTGTTTTTCCTTGCTGTTAGCTTGGTAGCCACAAAGGAAACAGACAGTGCAAGATCTCGTAGCATGCCAATGTCGCCATCTGATTTCCTGGATAAACTAATGGGTAGGATGTCAGGCTACGATGCAAGGATCAGACCAAATTTCAAAGGTAATTTCAAACCTAAACTTTCAGGATTTTAGTATTTCTTCTCACACAGATGGTGTTTCTGGAACAAATATGAATATTAGGAAGTACACTTACTGAAATAAAAAGTGGGATTTTTTTGCCTTTCTGTGCTATGGAAGTTCATTTAAGTAGCAATAGAATCTGCTTCTGTCACTTTTACAGCTGCCCAAATGTAAAGTTTTTGAAAATTTAGCTTATCACTAAATTTTAATTTTCTAATAGGTTCTAGGTTTTTTTTCTTTTCTGAGATGCTTGTTAATAGATTCAAGTTTTTACCTTGGACTACCATAGCCTACAGCTCTTCAGGAGGTTCTGTGAAAGTGAGGTCAAATTTTCATACCTGCATGATTTTAACTAAAAGGAAAAGTGTATTAATGATACAATTATCAGAGTCAAATTCAAGAGAGCTTATTTTAGTCACTAAATCTGTCATCAAATTAGATTAGTCACTCCTGTGACCCAGCTGAGCTTTGAAATGGCAAAAGGGGCATCTTTTCTCCTTTTCACTTTCGCTGTTCTCACTTCTCCACTCAAACTGCAGGTTTTCAATACCTGGAATTGTCCCTTGAAGTGTGCTTTTTATGCATTTATCACAAAGATGATTCAGACAAGACACAGGAGAATCAAAGAAGATTGGAAGTTCAGGGTTTGCAAATGCAGTGATTAAATCTTGTAAGGGTCTTAGTACACACATTTTTATGCAGATTCAGGCATTCTAGACTATTTAATGAAGGATTATATGAATTATATAATTATACAAATACACAAACTGCTACATAAAAAATACTGCCTATTCTAAATTCTGCTGTCTGGGAAATTCAGGCAAATTTTACTTCTTTTTTTCAGAATGAAAGAGTTCAAGTAATATACTAGAACTATAATTAACTCTATTTCTGATCAAGTTTGCAGTCTAAATTTGCCAGAATATACTTTCATTTAAAGAATAAACTCACTGTTATAAAAAATACGTTGTTTTTGCTTTGCCTTATCTACCTCCTGCTATGCTTATTTTCTTGAGTCTAAGAGATCCTTTTAGCTCTAACATTTCACTGTAGGGTGGGTTTTACAGCATGTTTTCTACAAAAATTCTCCTTCAGGTAGAGAGTGCTTTTCCAAGTCATCTGTCGCTGTCTTTCCATCTTAATTCTTATTCAGCACTAAAATTTATATTTTTCCTACATTTCCAAGTTCCAGAAACTTAAGTAGTTATTATTCTAACACCATTGCTATTTGTTCATTTTGCCAGAATTTACCCAGACTGATTCATAAGGACCGAGAAGTTTGTCAAATTACTTCCTCACCAATGAGATATATACAGTTGGTGCTGTTTATATAAACTTATTACCCAGGATTTACTGTAGCTGGAATTACTTTTCTTTTAGTAAGTTAACAATGCTGATATTTCTCCAAAAATTACAAATGTGCACTGGAAATTCAAACACATCACTATAATACTTACAGCATTTACCAATAACTCTGATGATTATACAGAACAAATCCCTTGGACTTTTCTTGTGAGAACTACTTTAAAGAATGTTCTAGTGCCTGGTTTCCTGAAGGGTTAGTATGTCAAACAATTTTTTAAAGTAATGTAAACCATTGCATTTCTAAAATTGCTTACTTATGTGCATGGTAGCTCTCAAATTTCTGTGCCTTATTAAAGTTGCCTTGACTTCTTGCCACAGTATGCATAGCTTGCCACAGTGTGTATATATATATATATAGCTTGCAAACTGCATGTTCAACCTACTGTAAAGCTGTGCTGGGCAAAAGACAACCTAAGGCAAGGCCTAACCACTGCTGTTTTGCTTCCTTCATTGAGAAACCTGGAGTCCTACAAAGTGTTTGAAACTGAGGAGCATACAACTTAGGAGTTGATTTGGGAACTGGATTTTGGAGTTTGTCACAGACACCATGCAAACACAGTTTTCTGATAGAGCTACAGTGAGGAACAGGCAGATGGTTTAGAGATTAGTAAGCTCAATAAAGTACTTCATGAAAGTACTTCTTTGAGCCTTGTTTTATAACTATTGAAATTTAAAGAGACAAAACTTAATTTGACATTGTTCTTTTTCAGAAAGTGCACATTCTAAATCTTCTAGACAGCTATGCAGTTTGAACAAATCTGCCCAGAATGATTCAGATCTATCACTACGAATAAGTGTCTCCTTAAGTGACTTTGCTACTTTCTGCTTAGTTTTATTAGTCCAAGAACGAGTGCTGTGACTTAATGCCTGTTTGTGTATTTTTTTTTAAATCTGGCAACAGTTTCAAAGAAACAGAATAAGTACTAGTAAAATAAGTCAAATAATTTTAAATTCTTTGTTCTTCTGATAAAATTCCTTTGTAGACAAGATTTTTAACTATCATCTTTTGGCGCTAGCTAATTTTGGTCAATAACAAAAAATTAGGTATATTTTCTGAGTGCTCTGCTTTCGGATAGAATTTCTGCATATTTCTTCTTGTTCAACAGAAATAATAGGGAAATCTCTCAGTATTTACTTAGCCATGGAATAAAACAGAAAGTTAAGACCTCTTCTAAAATCTTTGTTCCACCACAAAATATTCTTACTTCCAGTACATTGATCCTATAGCAAGGTACTGTCTTACTCAGCTGTTCCACTTTTCCAAACTATATCTGCACCTGCAAGTAGGGAAAATGCTTCCAAATTTGGACACAATTATGTAATCCACGTGTAAAACTTGCCATGGTCCCTAGATGCTCAGATTTAACCTGATATAGTAGAGATGTTACATTTTTAAATCTATTCTGATAACAATCTACTAAGGTGGAAATCAGGGGAATTTACATAGGAAAATGTAAAATCTTCCTTGCTTTGGTATTGCCAAACAGTGTTCAACAGTCATTAGTTTAGTAACTTCTTAAGCTAAGACTTAGTTGAAAAAATTAATATATTAAGAAATTAATAATAGATAAATATGTTCTTCTGGTCACTTCTGGAAGCTGTTCTTACTTTTGAATTTTCTATTTTATGGCAATAAAATAGTAGAAAAAATGTTTTGGAATAGTGAAATGTATAATTTTTTGTATTCTTCAAATCTGGTGACTATTTTACTGATTTTATTGCCACTTTACATATTGAGAAATGGAGGAAAATAATTACTTTTTTTTGATCTTTACAGACTTGTATTCTTATATATCACTTCCTACCACACCCCTTTTCCAATGTACAGAGTCCTATTCTTCATAAGCTGTTCTTGTGTGGCAGCATTTCATAGATTTTGTGATCTTAGTTTGATTTCTTGACATCTCTCTTCTCCCTAATATATCCATTTGAAGAAGACAGATGAGAAATCCTGAACTGTTCAAGATTGAGGTTCACGATTTACTTTTATAGTAGTCTGTTATTTTTCATGCTTTTCCTTGCGTTCTCCTATCTTTACTGATTACACAGCATGCTTCCCGAGAACCACACATAATTAATCTAACCTCTCCTTCCCCTGTAAAAATCTGTAATTTGGAGCCCACAGCAAGGATTATTTAGCACTTAACTGACACTGAATTTTGACAGACATTTTATTGCTTGACAGCTCAGTATTTTGTAATTTTTCTGCACCTCCTTGCAGTTAGCTTTATATACAACCACCCTAAATAATCTTATATCAGAAGCAAAATTAGGTTGCAATATCTCATTTCCTAGACTACAAAGTTTCTGTGCAGATCCATGGGGAACTCACCAGCAATCACCTTGTACCTTGAGAAATGGCTATTTATCCCTGACATTAAAGAAGTTTGAAGTAAAAGACCAATAAGACGATTGTTGCTCACTTCATCAGGACTAATACCTATAAATAGCCTTGTAAAAAAATCATGTTGTAAAGCTTTTGAACCCCCAAATAAGCTGTTTTAATTGATTTAATGGTATGTTACAATTAAACGTGATATTTGTTTAAATAAATTAGATTGACTTTGTCCATGTGCTCATCAGCTCTTTCACAGAGCTTCAGTAGATCTGAGAGATTTTATTCCAGAAAAAATAATAGCAATCTCTATCTCTTAATAATAACAGTTCTCATATTTTCTACTAGCTTGGCTGGTACACAGGTAAATGTTTACAAGTATAAAGTCCTTGTCAATATCACCCACCATCATACCTGAAGTATGTTTTTCTTTTTTAATTCAAGTTATACTTGCTGGACACAGTACACATTTCCATTGATAACAAAACTGACAAAAGTGAGAACTGACTTACAATGATCCATATTTATATGATTTTGCAAAGATTTTTATAATATCAGACTAAATATCATCTCAGCCTGTCAGTTTGTTCCCGTTGACTTAGTCTGAGATATCTTTTACTGTCCTTGTACAAATCTTCCATTGGAATGTCTTCCATATTTGACACAGCTAGCAACTGGAGACAAATTCTGCTACAAGTATTATACTTTTCCTGCTGTGACCTTCTTCAGTTTCATGGATACTTTTATACCTTAATCAACTTCTCTTGACTTTGCCTTTCAATTATTAACATCTTGCATATTGCTAGCATTGTTAGCTTTTCTGTCTCTAGTGAGACTCAGTCCTTTTTTTTACTCTGTGTATTTAATCTATGTTCATCTTGCCTGAATTTCTGTATTTGAAAATGTCTTCCAGTTTAAATAGCTTCATTTATGTTTCTTTTTGATGATGTTTTGGGAAGTTTGTTTTTATTCTTAGCACAGTATCAGTAAAGTAACCTCTAAACCATTTGCAAGCTTGTTTTGCCTTCTCCTTTAATGTTTTTTTTAAATAGCTGTCAACTATATTTTTGTAATTCTGCTTTTGAAATTAAGTAACAGCATTGTAGTGATTCAGTTTCTTCTTTATAATAGCAACTAAGTCAATATAACAAACCTACACTTTAAAGCACAGTACTATTTTTAACAAGATAGCATCACACCAAATTTGAAAGGATGACAAGTATTACAACATGAAAGTGTTTGAAAGGAAAGTTGCCTTGCAAACAAATTATCTAAACATAGCCAGAAAGCACAGTTTTCTCTCTGATAATTTTTAATGACTCTGCCTTTGTTCGTCTTCCCTGCTTTCTTTTTCCCCTTGGTGCTTTTCAGGAGTTGTCAATGTCAAGCTTTTACTGAATTCTAGGAACTATTGGATACACTGAACAATTCTAAATAATTAACCAAGTGTCAAAGTGAAAACAGTGCCAAAGTGACTAGTTACTTTCCTGAGAATTCTGTTCCATAAGTGAAGTCTTGTGTGTTATGACTGAAATACACATATTGATTTTTTATTGCAATTGCCATACGGTACTTGAAAAAAATTATAGCCTTGAGGAAAGCAAGCTGGATGTTCCAAATTGTGTGCTGTTGGCAAAAATTTTTATGGGCATTCTAATTCTTCAAGTATTTAATATTCATTAGTCACGTTAGATTTTGCTAGCTGCAAACTACCAGCAGTGGCAGAGCAGCTTCTTGCTTCAGTGACCCTAAAAAAGAAATATTACATGCAGGTTTGTAAAACCAGTCCTCAAATTCCAGATATAGATCTTTCTTTACTAGTGCCTGCTTACTGCTGGAAAAACAAACCAGGTTTCCAATGCTGAATGGATTATTGATATAAGAATGTCAAGGTGCAGGCGGGTGACAGTAAAACCTTGTGATGAAAAGACCTTGTTTCCACTGTACAGAGACTGAAATTGATAAGAAATAATGGAGAAATTACTGTGCTCTATCACAACACCATTTTTACAGAGACATTCAGAGAAATAATTTAAAACCTTTTCCATGAAGAGACGATTCATTGTTCAGTTATCATAATGACTGCTCTGCCAATACTGATGCTTCATAAATGCAAGATAAGACAGAACAACAGTTAACTGAAGACCTATGGTAACAGAAAATTCAGTTTAAATGGATTCTTAACCAGTTTGTAGATTTAAGAGAAATGAGAATAGAATCTAAGACATTCTTTCATATCCACATTTTTTCCTGTAAGCAGTAGAGATAAGAGCAGCACTAATGTATTTCTGTTACTAGTGATGACAGATAACATTAAAGGTAGCAGCTGCCTTGAGTGAAAATGGTCACTTTTTCCCCTAACTGTTGTAAAAAGTGACATACTTTGCTCACTGACATGCACATAAAAATAGGATTTTTTACGTGTTTCAAATGGGATGTTGAATTTTGAAAGAAAATAATCTGTGCCAGCTTATAATGAAATTTCTATCTTTTATTTTATTGCTGGAACTAGCTAGTCAAGTATTGTACCTTTGAAAAAATCAAAAAGAGTATTATTAGAAACTATTCAAGTTAATTTTGCATTAAATAAGTTGCAAATGTAGCATTATTTCTTCCCAAATCAATAAGTATTGTTTCATAATGGTTTCTATTTTACAGTCACTAAACATGCAATGATTCTGGAACACGGACTGGTGTTTTTTTCTCTCTTGCAGGCCCTCCAGTTAATGTCACATGCAACATATTTATAAACAGCTTTGGATCCATTGCAGAGACAACCATGGTAAGATATTTTACCTCAAACACTGTTTAAAGTTCAAGTTAAATATGTTCAATGAACTCAAAAGCTAGCAAGGGCTTCTCTTCATCTGGAATTAAATGACAAAGGAAATCCACTTCTGAGAATAGAAAGTGAGAATATTTTATTTGGCAACTGATTTTTTTCCAACAGAAAATCACTTGTTACACTATCAACAACAAGCAAAAGTAAAGCCAAGGATTGGTGGGTGTTTATTTCTTTCTGTTTTATTCAACAGTTGTAATGAACTCATTATTTTCTGTTAGATAGATATTAGTTTCAAAAGTGTCTCACTTTTCTGACCTCAAAGACATCAATTAATGAAGTTGCCTTGTTAATAATTTATTATTTTATTATATACACTGCATATGGGGATTTATACTTAATTTTAAAAGTTCTTCTTCCATAGAACAATTGCACAGAGATAACAGAATAACTAAAAGAGTAATCTGGTATGTATGACTTCCTTATGAATTCTGAGAATGGGGTAAATATAAGTGGACTGCACACTTTTTGTACATACATTTATATTTTTTCTATTAAAGAAAGGCAGAACATAGAGTACAAAAAGACAGGAGATTTTAAGGAAATAAGGAGGAAGAGAGGTCAAAGTCTAAAGATAGCAAAACTTGATATTGAACAGTGAACCAACACAAGTAATGTGCATGATCTTATTTAACAGGTGAAACACATGCTAATAACTTGGAACAGAGATTTATTCAGTAAAATCTGATGAAAGAGAAGACAGAGGCTTTCTTTCTCCATACTGGTGCCTCACATATGTTGGAGAAAAGCAGATAACATCTTTGAAAACTGTTATATAGTAATTTGGGGGCAGAGGGGGTTAAAGCATAGAGAAATGAAGGAAGAGCTGTGGGAATTTGTAAGATCCAAATATAGCAAATGCTCTGAAATGCCCCACAGTTTCAGGGGTCAGGATACGTACTTGGAATGACAGAACACAGACTGAAACAAAATTGATATTGCCAAAACAAAACCAAACAGTAATTACAATAATCAAAAGCCATCCTTCTAAATTATCATTAATAGCAAAAATAAGAGACCTTTGAATGTCGCCAAGGATCTGTAGTTAGGAAATCAAGATGTAAATACATAAAGTCAAATATTTATGGCCTCACTCTACAAAGTGATATTCACAGCTCCCTGGTCTTTACTCACCTTGGAAAACAGTGTTATATAGTATTGAGAGAGGCAGATTATTTTTTTCAGGTAGAAAATTACTTTAATTTGTATTTGGGTGCCTTGCCAGATTGCAAATCCCAAACAGATTGACATGGCATCCAAGGAGATTTATTCAGGTTCGATCAAAGGATTAAGCAGTGCCCGCATGATTAGAAGAGTGCTCCACAGCTACTTTTTAATGGCTTTATGGGTGAATCTGTGCAGAGCAGGAGACAGACAACAGGGTCAGTAAAGTGCAAATATCCAGCATGCAGATCACTATGAAAAAGTTATTGGAAAACTAAGGTTGTTACCACTTAAAAAAAAATTGTCCTCAATTTGGAAAGAGAATGCCTGAGTTCAGATCTTAAGTGTATTTTCTCTCAAAAAAAATTTATAATTATAAATGTTTCCTCTCAGTACAGCTTACTAAGTTAGTACAATACTTCTGTCTTACAATGAAATTACATTCTGCTCTGCGTTGCCCTGAAAGCCAATTAAAACAGTCAAGATGGACTACAGCCTGATCTGTAACAAATAGTTCCAGATTGTATGTTATAGACAATACCAGATCCAGTCAGAACCACAGGGATCTTCATTCTATTGGTTGTATGCATTCAAAAACTGGACAATTCAACACAACCCTGACCTTAGGACAAATGCTGTCTTCATGATGCTGATATTCTGTTTATAATGATATAGTTCCAAACAGACTTTTGCTTATGTTCAGCAGCTGTTGACCTCTCAGAGGCTCAAATCTTCCTTTGCAGAAGAAGAAATGCTTTTATGTAGATAGCATGTTCAATTGCGTGTTTTATTAGCATTATTCTCTCCAACACTGCGGATGAACATCTTCTGAAAAATGTGAAAAACTTTCCATCTTAAAATTACAATCAAAATAATCTTGTATTATCTTACAAAATGATTTTGTGCATTGTTGGGCAGAAGTTAATTCACTGCAGTTCAGTGTTTTATCAACTCTCACAATTTAACTAATATTATTTACTATAGTCCGTAAAATTCAGGTGTTCTGTCTTAATAGTTATTCTAAATCTTTCCACATAGAAAGACTTGTTAGAATACTTTTTTTAGACTCAAGATATTTATATTCTTGATAAATACTTTTTTTCTAAACTGTAAAAAAAAAATCTTAAGTAAGAAACAAGTGCAAAATACACCTTGCCACTAAGTGTACCCTGAAGTCTCACTGATATTTAGAACTACTAGATATATAATGGAATATGCATATAATCTAGTATATTCAAACAAGTCTGAGCAAATCGACCGAAGTCCTTCACTGTCGTCATTATTCTTGGCACTGTCAGGCTCTCATCTCTCAGGTTCTCTAGTTCTCTCACTGACGTCTAAAATCTTTTAGCTCCCCCTACTGCCTTGCTTGTGTATAACACAGGAAACAGTTACTGGAAGAATAACGGGTTAAAAAAAATCCTCAAGATCGGCTGTGAAATAGCCCGATGCAGCTTTACATTACTGGACAGGAGTTTTTCAATGTGTGATGGGAACTCATAGTGTGCAGCAGGGATTGGCTTTCTGGCAAATGGGTTGTTTTATACTCATCCCAGCCTGTTTATGACCTTACAGCAGAGTCTAACAGATCAGGAGAGGCAACCATATCAAAGGGAAAAAAAAAAACCCAAAAGCAAGCAACCAACCAAAAACTAGCTTAATTTTGCTTACACCTTTTTAACTCTTGAAATTGATTTTTTTTTCTCTTTACTTTTCACATTTCTTTCAACATAGAGTATGGGTTTTGGTTATGTCATGTTCCCTTTTCTTAGAAAAATCAGATGATTTATAGCGGAGAACAGGTATGCCATCTCTTGCTAGGCTATGATTCTAGTTGAACTTAGGTAATTTAAGTGATCATATGGGGAACTTAATTTATGTCATGTGTGTTCTGAGGAGGAATAAAGAAATGTAAGTCATAAAATTTAAAACTACCTTAAACCAACTTTCATTATTGGCACCACTGAGTTTGCCAAGTTTTCTATATTATTGATCTGAATGGTAGTATCAGATTTGTTTATGTCTCGACCATATTCACAAAGTGAGGATTTCACACTTAATCCTCTAGCCAAGTAGAACTCTTATTGATCTTAGTGTTCACTTGGTATTTGCACTGTATTTCCTAATGCTAGGAGATTTCCTAATTGTTAAAAACAATGCAGTGTATATTGCTGGCAGTTACCAACAAAAGTAAGTCTTTCAGGGTGAGAGTAACATCAGTGCCAACTTTTTCAGCTACAGATGTTCAGAACACAGGAAGCAAAGGTTACAGCATAGTTAGTCTATGGAGGAGATAGTAGGACATACTGAAAAGCCTCCTTTTATTCTAATAAATGTGACTGACCAGCTTTCTCAAGGTTTTCTGTGTTTTAAAGGTCAGAAACAACACTCTGATCTTAATTCAAATTTACAGCAATATTCACTAAATATGTAGTAATATGCTTAGCATAATACATATGCTAACAGTGCATTGAAAGGGACACTCACTGAGAGACCTAATAGCAAATGACAACAATGCAGACAATTAGCACATTAAAAATCATATGTCTGCTATTTATTCCTGCTACATTTTTGCTGATACATATTTTTGAACTCAGTCTAAAAAGAACTGTGTTATCATGAATATTGTCAGGAAGCAGGTAATAGATATTTCTGTGCTCCCAGCACTAATTAAATTATCTTACATATGCAAATAAAATACGCTTTTAACCTACATTAACCCATTTTTAAGCCATCATAATTGCTTTCCTTTCAGGAGCCACATCTCCCTAATTTCATTAGCTTCATTATTCTTCAAGTGAGCATTTCTGTTTATGTACTACTCTACCTATGCTGGGATGTCTTTAAACAGAGGACCTGAAAGGAGTGTTCGCCTGCATACTTTGCAAAGCTTAATGCTGAAGTTTCACCAATTTTTTTTCCTAAATTCATTATTTAGTTGATTGTCTCAAATACAAGGAAATATATGCCTGCTTTTTGTGAAAATATGTTGAGAAATCCTGTGTAATGGGTATAGCAATGTGTCAATACCGAAGTGACAGACAGAAATAGCTACATTGTAACATTTTTATCTTAGAGGAGTAAACATGCAATAAAGACCACTTTACAGTTTCAAAATGCAAAGAAGTCATTCATTTTTTCCCCTATATGACAATTTGCTCCCTTCTGTCAAGTCACAGAGAAGTCAACAGTTTGTTCTTTTATGAGTCTGGAAGGCAGATTTCCACAATGAAATATTAAAATTGAAATTCCAATTTCAGTTGTTCTGATCTATAAGCTGGATTCATTTTTGTGCTTGTGGCACATAATCTATTTCAAGACTTTTTGGAAGAAGATGAATTAGAATCTGGTTTATATTTATCACAATAAGGCTTGGTGGCTGAGTCACAGCTAAGTTCTGTAATGTTTTCTGTAACTTGGAGCTGAAATTCAATGGGATCTTTATGCATTATTATATAAGACAGAAATAAAGACTGCTGGTTTCATTTGACTTTCCCTACTGATATAAACAGATCATCTGGATCTTTAGATCCATATACAAGGTTAAATTCTGACTAATTTTAGACCTGTGTGGTGCTGCCAAGGTTTCCAGACACAACTTCTATTATTTATTGCAAACAGAAGAGGTAATCTCTCCAGTTTCCCAAAAAGCAAGAAATATGTTTCTGGACTATGGCACGTGCAGAAGACAGGCACTCTGAGCTCATGCAGAAAAGCTGCAGCTGGAGATTGACAACCGTTTGTTTTTTTTTTTTTTTTTTTGCGTTTCAAAGCAGATGTTTCTTTGCTGATCCTGTTTCTGGTGCCTGAAGATGTAGTTCCATATCTGCAAATTAAATTGAGTGAAGAGAATTGCACACAGATTTTTAAAATCCAAACACTGATAGGGTTTGCTTCCTAAATTTTAGCAGGTTTTTATTGTTCAGTTTAACAAAAGACCAAGATGTGATACTTAAACTTTTTAATTCATAAATCCACCAAAAAATCATTAATGAACAATAGCAAAAACAACCTGTTGAATATTGAATAAAATCTCCAAGATTCCATATGAAAAAGAAGCAGCTGTTTATAGTCCTAGCTGTCACACAAAATATGGAAAATACTTCACTACCACAGGCCTAGTGTTGAAAGCCGAGTGGCTGTATTCAGTCATTTGAGCTGGGCATCCACAAAATCTCTCTTTAGCTATTACCAGATGCAAAAAGTAGCTCCTGACTTGCCTTCCTAGTCCTGGGAGAAATGTCCAATCAAGTATACAACTACCTATACCAACCTCAGGTGTATGCAATTCCAGAAACGTCTTAGGACACATCAGTCAGCGATTGTTTCATAGGTCTAGGGAACAGACAGAAATGGTTGTGTTACACTTGTGTGTTGGGTGATGTTTTCTTGAATTCTTACAATAAGGGGAATCTAGCTTCAAATATTTTTGCCTCATTTGAAGAAAATATTGAATCCAGGCCTGTAGGAATAATGGTATTGTTTTATGTAAAACAGATTAATAGTTAGCAGGACAGGTGTTATAATCAGCTCTTCCAGTGTACTATATGAAACAATTTTCTCACTCTCTCTCTGATCTGTTTTAACTAACACTCTTAAAGATTTTACAAAACAGTTCATGCAATACGGGAAACTGAAAAGCTCAATTTAAAAACTACAAAGTTTTCCATTTCCCCATAGCCACAAATCGCAATTACTAGGAGCAAAAGACTAGAAGAGACCTCCTACAAGAGCAGTGCAAGCCCTTGCTACTGCGGACAATTTTGCTTTGTAATCCTCTTCATCACCTGTTCTAATCCTGTCTAAAACCTATATGTCTTCTTTTCATGCCAGCCCTTACAAAAGCTTCTTTCAGAATCTTTATCTCCTCATTCCAAGAGAGACTTATGCTTTAGCCATTTTTTACCTCATTTGTTTACCTACACCCATCTGATCTTGTTCTGGAAAAGCTGGAGAAAAGTTCACACTTCTAATTAACCATTTACCTGTACTTGCTTCCAGGGATTCTTCTTCAATGGTGCTCTTTTGCTTAAATGAAAAGCCATGACTCGTACAGCACTGCATTAGGAAACCTCTGTCATTGGCCCATCTTCTCCAGTATTTTATTAGTTAATTTTACATTTTGTACTAGTCTTTTCAATCTGTATTAATAGTAGCTCTCAGGTTAGCTGTAATTAAAAAATTCTATATACTGCTACAGCAATTATAGCGTTATCCAGAAAAAGCTGTGAAGATAACTAATTTGCAAGCTGAGATCTATTCAGTTGCTATTGTAGAAAATCTATGAAAATTAGTTTGTGGCATCACTGCATATCTCTTTTTACATTGTATGAAGTATGCTGTTTATGAAGATTAATATTTTGTTGCAGTAATCCAGGAAGATTAATTGCATTGAGTCTACTATTAAGTAACACTTATGATATTGCTTTAATTTATAAGGACAGACTTACGAATGTAAAGACATTTTAAAAAAAATAAAATCAAAATACTAGGAAATATAGTTTTCATATATCTTTAGTGTAGCTGCCTCATCATGGGTATTTAAGCATTGGGAATTATTATCATCATGGTATATGTGGATTTTATCCTTAAATCCCATTAATGCTGGTAGGAATTAAGTCCATAAATCCACATCTATCACTGTAAAAATATAGTTTTTGTCCTTCATATATGCTGCCCAGGGAGGTG
>WAAB01007567.1:2808-40897 GCA_013389865.1 Piaya cayana | reverse complement strand
CAGATCCCTTTGCAGAGCCTTCCTACCCTCCAGCAGATCGACACTTCCACCCAGCTTAGTGTCATCTGCAAACTTACTAAGGGTGCACTCAATGCCTTCATCCAGGTCATTGATGAAGACATTGAACAAGGCTGGACCCAGCACTGCAGCCTGGGGAACCCCACTTGTCACTGGCCTCCAGCTGGATTTAACACCATTTACCACCACTCTTTGGGCCCGGCCAGCCAACCAGTTCTCCACCCAGGAGAGTGTGTGCCTGTCCAGGCCAGAGGCTGACAATTTCCGTAGCAGAATGCTGTGAGAAACTGTGTCAAAGGCTTTGCTGAAGTCCAGGAAGACCACGTGGCAAGGTTTCAGTAGCATGGGTGGCTTTTGTCAGAAGAGATCAGACGCTGGACCCCATGTCTGACAGATCCAGCTCCAGCCAAACCCCGTATGGACCCACCACTGCCCATAGCTGAGCCCATGAGTGACACTGGTAGCATCTCTTTGATAACGTATTTAAGAAAAGTGAAAAAAGCATCACAGCAGATGTGAGAGAGGAAGGCTTGCAAATACAAGGTCAGTGAAGGGGAGCAGGAGGTCATTCAGGTGCTGCAGCAAAGGTTCCCCTGCAGACTGTGATGAAAACCATGGTGATACAATTTCACCCTCTGCAGCCCATGGAGGACTACAATGGAGCAGGCAGTCACCTGCAGCCCATGGAGGACTCCATGCTAGAGCAGATCCTTGTGCTCTGAAGAAAGTTGCAGGCCATGGAGAACTCATGCAGGAGCAGCCTTCTGCCAGAAGCTGTAGCTTGCAGAGAGGAGCCTACTCAGAAACAGGTTATCTGTCAGAACCTTTGGCCACAGAGAGGAGCCCACACTCAAGCCGTTCAATCCGAAAGGATTATACCTCATGGAAAAGACATATATCGAAGTAGGTTTTGAAGAACTGAAGTCCATGGGAAGGACATACATTGCAGAAGTTCATAAAGGTCTGCATCCTGCTGGAGGGACCTTATGCTGAAGCAGGGGAACATCATGAGGCAAAAGGAGCAGTAGAAAAAAAGCATTAGGAATGTTTTGCAAAACCTGTTCCTCATCCCCATGGCATCACTTGGAGCAAGTGGGGAGGAGCTGGAAGAGTTGAGAGTGAAGTCAACACTGAGAAGAAGAGAGGGCTGAGGGCGTTGGTTTTTGTTTAGTTTTCATTTCTCACTTTTCCACTCTGTTTATTTGTCAACAAATGAAATTAATTTTCCCCAAGTCAAGTCTGTTTTGCCTCTAACAATAATTGTTGAGTGATTGCCCTGTCCTTATCTTCATCCACAAGCTCTTCCATCCTGTTTATAACCTATGTCCTGCTGAGGAGTAGGAGGGAGAGAGTGGTTGGGTGAGCATCTTGCAGCAAGTAAAGTCAAAATACCACAGCTGTGTAACAAAGAGGAGCTCTCTGAAAATAGTAGGAATGAAGATGTAGATATGATTTTAACATGGAATAGATGGCTGGATGATGAGAAAGTGTTCAAGGGTGGATGGATGCTGGTCTCTTACAGCTTTTTCCAAAATATTTGATACTGTCAGAGATCTATACCAATGGGGGTCAATCCAGTACTGCTGCTCTTAAAATTTGATGTTACTTTGGAGTATAGCATTGTAATTGGTGTTAAAGTCAATGTGCTAAAAATATATTTGCCACCTCCTCAAATCATCAGATATTATTCTATCATATTTTTGGACTGAAATCTTCTCTAAATGTATCACCATCATGTTTAATTTTTTCCTCACAGCAAAGCTATGGAGTGCTAATGTTTTCAATCGTGTTTCACAGATGGAGGAATAAGTTGCTTGCCAAGATCAAAGGGGCAACCTGGCAATGCAGCGGTCCAGAAGATCTTTGGCTTTCATTTCAATATATCTCAGTCTAGATTACTAAAGTCGATCACATGGGTTGTTTTGTAGGAGAATTAGAGAACAGTCCTTCATCTGTCATTTGACTAGTGTAAATTAAATACACATTTTCATTTTTCTGCACATATTACTTTGTGATATTCAATCCACATAACTCACATTAACAGATGATAACAACAAAGACATTCCTACACACGTGACAGCACCCAAAGAAACAATTGGAAGACTCAAAGCTCTAAAAGTTGACCAATATATCTTTTAGATAAAGCCACTAAACAAACTTTTTAGAAGTTCCTAAATGCAAAGTAATGAGATTCTTCTGTCTGGGAAATCACTTGAGTGCCAGATCAATAGCTTGTTTAGAAAAGAATTAAAATAAAACTCTATATTTATTTCAGTTTCTAACTTCTAACTCAGCAGGTGCAAGTTAGGTTATGGTAGTATCTATAATGTAAGTGCAATAGCTAATCTAAGGAAAATTTCTTTATTGCATTTACAAGTAGAGTATTTTACCCAGCCTGTGTATAATTGCGTTCAGTGCTGAAACTACTGTTCAAATTAATGAACTGAAAAAGAAGAAAATCTGTCTGCATATTAAATGCACTTATAAAAAGTTTGTTAAGATAGAAACTGACCAATCTGTAAGTAATGAACAAGTTTTTAAAAAAATATTGGTACTGCAGCAACCATCACTCCCATAGTAACCACATCAAAATCTAAACAAGGAGGGGAAGGTAAGGGCAAGGGCAAGGGAGAGGGAAAAATATACCAATCCTTAAATGGGTTCAGTTGAGCAGGAAAAGAATAGTTTAGAAAGTCTGAGGAAAGGTCAAGACAGATGAATCACTGGTCATGCACTGCTTATATATTATACTGACCATTTATTATTAAGAAGAAGATTCCAAGGCATGAGAAAATATAAACAAGATTTGTTCTCCTTGCACTTTATGGGAACCTTTAAGGTCAGATGTTTTTCAAGTTTCTTTTCTGTGCTGAAATTTAGTCTGAAAAATATCAGAATGGTTGATTTTTAGTCTTCTGCTTGTCAGTCCCTCTAACATCCCAATGTTTTGTAAAATCAGAAGAAGATATGATACTCCCCATCAAACTCTAACTATCCATTCTAAAGCAGTCAAAATGGACTCCTGAAAAGTATGAAGGGAGGTTAGGTACTTCCACATTCAGCCCATCCTGACATGCATGGTTAAGTCAGAGAACAGCAACAGCCCTTAGTTTTTGGGAGAAAAGACTAAATCTCAGAGTTCCAGCTCTGAGGCAGAGCCCGTTAGTTTTTGGGACATTGTATGTGTTGGGAGGATAGGGCCACATCTGGCAGCCTGACAAAATGGAAGGTGCTGGAGCTCCATGCCTCCAAGGTCTGACCAGCAGTGATGCTGAAAATGTATCCCTGGTAGGCACATGTACGCAGAGTACACCTATAGACCACATATATACATGGTTGAACACACAGAACATAGACACATGGAGCAGTCACACACAGACAGCATCAAATGCCTAACCCTGCTTCCCTCTCTGGCTGAGCAGGATGGAAGCCCATTCTTCAAAATATATGGATATACATCTATACAAAGGGTATCCCTCTAGTAGCTGGACTCAGACATCCAGTCTGCCCAGCAACTGTCCATGGATGTCAGTATCTCTCCAGTTGCTAACACCTGACACATACACCCCCAGTACCAGAGCCTAGCTCCAGCTTGTGCTGGAACACACAGACACGCACAATGCACAGAGCTGACCAAGGCTCCCCTGGATCCCGATAGCCAACCCCACTGTGGTATCACCCTTAAAGACACCTCTGGTCCCCAGACCACATCACCTACTGTCTGACTACTCCAGTTTTATCTTTGCTGATACTCATTAACTCACTAGCACACCTATTCTCACTCCAGGTGGTACACAGGGGCCTCTCTCCTTGGTATCACTCACTCCTGTCTCTCCAGCCATGGGACCACTAGCTTTGGTCCTAGCCCAGCTGCTGTAACACAGACCCCATACACTTATAGCTTGCAGAATAGAGAGCCCTTGTCCCAGGACAACTGTTGGAAAGGATTTTAACAACTCTACAGAGACAGAGCTATTCTACACATGACCAATCTCTTCTAATGCCTTTGTCCTCATGTTTTCATAGTGTTGTTCCTTCCCAAGCTACTCAGATCCCTCCCTTTCCACATCTTTGGCCATAATAAGTCCTGTTCAATCCTAAAATGTTTTTGGTTTGTTTTTTTTTGGTTTTTTTTCTGCATTCCATAATGTGTCCTATACCTCCAAGCAACAATCCCCTCTGTCCCATAGCTAATCCAGCAATTGACTCATCACGATGCCCTGAAGGGGCACAGAAAATGTGTCCATTAGTTGTGCCAGAGGAGGTTTAGATTGCATATTAGGAAATATTTACTTATTGAAAGAGTGGTGATGCATAGGCAAAGGCTGCTGAGGAAAGTGGTGGACTTACCATCCCTAGAGATGTTCTAGCACTATGTAGACGTGGCACTCCGGGACATGGTTTAGTAGGAATGGTAGTGTTGGGCTGACAGTTGCACTTGGTAATTTTGGAGGTCTTTTCCAACCTTAATGATTCTATGATTCTGTTCTAAGATTCTGATTCCTCAGAGAACCACTTTCCGTGGGCTTTTTACTCAATATTCCACAAACAGTGCTAAAAAAGTACACTTGGCAAATACAAGTCCTGTGACATAGTTAGCTTTACTGCTAGCTCTCTGTTTACATAAAAATATGCAAATATTTGTGTAAGGCCTGATATGGCTTTTAGTAGATGTTCATAACTATTTCAGTAGGTTAATTGCAATGTGATTTTCAGCTGAAATAATTAGTCTTACAAATAACAAGTCATGACTGATGATGACTTAGCTCTAGTTCATTAATATTGCTAAAGGACTTTCAGATCCTCCAGTGGAAAATACCATTTTTTAAAATAAAAGGCACACTACAACACTGGTTTTCCCTGATTTTGAACTCTCATGTACATATTTACAGTCACCCCACGCTGCTATTTATATTTTTTCCACAGCAACCATATATTATAATGACATGAATACTAGGATTACACTTTTAATAAACATTTGATAAAGTTGCAAATGTGCATTCTTTGGTTTCAGAGCACTTTTCCTTGCCAATATCTTAGTGATTTATTTTACAGTATTTCTAATATCTATACATATCTGGCAAGGGCAGCTCTTGGCCTTTTTCCACAGAGACACCTCTCCAGCCTTCTGCCAGGACCTGGGCACAGCCACACAATGCAATTATTATTATAAGACCAGCTTGTCAGTGTAAATCACTGGAGAGAGGCTAATTAATCTCAGCCAATTATTTGTGATACTGTATTTGTGTATATATATATATAAATTATGTCCATTCCATCACTGGAGAAATTCCCGTTATTCTCAAAATCCTTTCTACCAGCTATGAAGGAGCAGATCATGTTTTTTTCTTTTCATCACAATAGCTTTCAGTCAGCAGGAAGATGTCCTTTAAGAAAATTCCCATATGGGTTGAAAAACCTGATCTGTTTATAACACATATCAAGTCATATAACTTGACAAATAAAGGTATGTATGGAAAAAAAAAGACTGCATCACTGCCTATACTTTAGAGATATTTAGGACTTACTGATTTGTGACAATGAGTATACAACTCTCATAAAACATACTTTTCTGCCATGAAGTTGAAGGAGCTTTGAATGTCACAGAATTTATCCGATATGCAATACATACCATCCCTGAATTCCTCTGTTGCACTAGGGGACAATTTTGTCCACTCCAGACTTTTATAGATGGTTTCATCTGAAGCTATCGCTATCGTCAGTCTGAATATATAAACAGCCACCCCAAGGAGAAGGCAGTGTCCCCTTCCTGCAGGACTTTCGCCTTCACACTTCACGTGAGGTCACACCCGTACAGGTATCTTCTTGGAAGCAGTTGTTCCCCATTCCTATGCAGGAGACTGACATTTGTCTGCCAGCTGGCAATGGAGGGCAAAAAAGGAGAGGTGGTTATTCTACCTAGCAGGCATGCAGTTATTTAGCTCATGGTGATACTGGGCTGCTGATCCTGTGACTCTTCCCCAGAAAACTGCTACCTCTCTGACCCACTGCCTTTAGATGTTCTTCTGAGCCATCTGACTCTGACTGAGATGGCAGCAAGATTCTCAGCAGAAACAAATCCTCTGCTAGAAGACAATAAAGAGAATGTTAGAATATGCAACAAACATGAGAATTCAACCATTGCAATTGCTTGCCTGTTCTGTCGGTGGCAGTGAGAGGTTTCTACTGTAGTCAGCACCCACCTAAACACCCTGCTTGGTGGAGGGGCCCATCAGGAAAGCCCTCTTCACTGTGCTAGCGGTTCTTAAAAAGGGAAAAGTCCTTGATATGAGATAAAAATAAAGAGGTTTTTTTCACTTGTATAATGACGTTGAGTACAAGCTAAAGTCAAGCTTTTAAAATGCTGGGGGATGTAGATTTTGAACAGAAGTCTTTGACCAGTTCAATAGAAACATATGGTGTATGGACGCCTCAGAGAGGATCTAGGCAGGCATTTCAGCACACTTGCAAATAGCAGAGCTTCTCATTATCAATTATTCTTTCAGTCTTTTATAATTGTTTGGATTCAATGAAGTGCAACATCGGTGTACATCCCTACTTTTCCAATTAACAAAGTTTAAAAACTTACCTAAGTGTGTAAGTTTATTAAGATATTTCTTGTTAATTAAAACCTGAAAGTGAAAGTTCATTTTGCTCCCTTCTCATAATTTTTTTAGCAAAAAAGCCAAAAAAAGGAATTCATAATGCTTTTTCCTTTGTTCATTTTGTATTGAGTTCTCTAGTGAACATTTTTCAAGCCAATTTGTTATTTCACTTTCTCTTTAATCTCTTCATTTTTTCTTTAGTGTTTTCTTTCTTTCTTTAAGGGACCAAGAGTAAAGAGAAAGGTACAGGAGGAAGTGAGAAACTAACACAGAAATAAATAAAAACTTTCACAATAATACAGATAAAATACATATTTGAAAAATACTATTAAAAATACATACTTCAAAATTGGGTTCTTTGCTCTAAATTTACAAAAGTATTCCATACAGAGATGTTAAATATATCTAACACTGATATGAGGATACATAGTAAGAGTGGTCATATTAACCTCTAAAAGAGATTTTTAGATTGCTTCATTAATGTCTCAGTATGTAGCAAAATTAAGATTAACAAATGAGCTTTAATTAGCATTCATTGGCAACCAAGTGAGCTAGTGGTTATGTTCATATTGAAGAAAAATTTTTTGCCCTATATATATTCTTGATATCAATCCAAAAGGATCAAGCATTCAACACACAGATTAATAACTGCTGTTTCAAACGCATAACTTCGTCTAGAGCTTATCATGTCCATTTAATAAATCAAGGGGGGAATCCTTTGTATTAAGATTTTCTGAAGGAAAAAGGACTCTTAATATTTCGTGCATCACATAACCTATTAAGTGCATCTGAACACTTTTTTACAAGATGTTCTCCAAGCAGTTATTATATGTAACTTGTACTACACACTGCTGAAGCGCTGCTCTTTATTGCTGAATTCCAATCCCATTAAAAATAATGATTTGGGTGGAAGGGTGTATTTTTCAAACATGAGCAGAGTGGCAAATGGAACTGGGAATTCTGTGTACATAACTTAAGTATCTTGTGCTCATAAACTAGCCCCGCTATGATCTATTCACCTCTATAACTGCAGAAAGATGGGGGAGAGGTTAGAAGAGAGAGAAAAGGGAGTGAAAATGTTCCTACTACTTTCATAGTCCCAAATAACTCTGTAAATGCTTCTCTGGCTCTTCCTGCTACTGATAGACACTGAAAATTCTCCCCCACAGGATCAGACCTGCTGTATATTTGCCTCCTTCATCCTGGGAACTCAAAGTGCTTTAAAAGACAACAGTTTCAAGGCCCATTAAAATCAGTGTGCATCTTTCCCTCTAATGTCAAGAGGCTTTTAATCAGACTCTAAATTACTCCCCAGCTTCAACTGAATTCTGAGTTGTTTCTTTCCCACAAATGCATTTTCCCTGCTTGAATCTCATTTCCTGCCTCTCCTTCTAACCTCCTTTTTAGGTCCCTTCTGTTGTTTGTCTATGCTTACATGGTACTTTTGCAACTCTTTCTACCACAGTCTCATCTGCAAGGTGAATTAATGTGCTCCATCCTCCAGATAATTAGCAAAAGCACTAAATATAGTCCCAGGAGAAATCTGTCCCTGATACATCACAGCCACAGTGCAAGGAATGAAATGCATTCCTCTGTTCCCTATGGTATTAGACAGGATTTCAAAATCACTCTTAGCTCATCAAGGAAACCTCATCAAGCTCATTCCATTCAATTTTTCTGTCTCTATTATAACAATCTAAGACACACAGACACACACATGAATAGATAATTATTATNAGGTCGCTATAAGATTTCCTCTGAACCTTCTCTTCTGACCAGGCCTAACTGTCTCAGCCTGTCCTCGTATGGGAGGTGCATCTTGGCCTTCCTGACCTCACCCCTACACAACCTGGCAGCGACCTTATACACATCCCAGGTTACCCATCCCTGCTTGCACTGCCTGCAGGATCTTTCAGGATGCTTGCAGGATGTTTTTATATCATCTTCCAGAGTGGAGAAAGAAAATGAGAAAAGGCAAAGAAAAAGCGCATGGCAGTGCTACATAAAATTCGGGGGTTTTTTATAGTTGTATAAAAATGCATTTAATATCACTGTCATGTCACAGAAGGCTGACAAGTTTTTGATTGAATCTGGCCATCACTTTATATTTCAGTTCCATCAGTTAAAGATGCCACACTCGCAATAACTCAAAGAAAATAAAATACTTATTACAACCTAACTACTACAGGTAGAGAATGTTCTTTCTGTGTCTGGTATTTATATAGTCTATATTCAGCTTTAGTCTAATAACAAATCACATTATTATTTACCACATTCTTCACATAAACTTTCTATGGCACAGATAAATCATGTCTTTCCTTAATTATTTATTTGAGTGGGGGGAACATATCTGTTCTTCTGCTGAGCCCTATCAGTGTAAGTGACCCTCACAGCAACCTAACTTCATGGAGTCACTACCATCAGAGAGGTTTAGGAGAAAAGACAAGACATTATGGAGGCAATGTTCATGGTTGGATACATAGATTTCAAAAGAATATCTGCAAGGATCCATAGTGTAAACCTGGTAGTAGACAAAGGAACTTTCAGCTTTACTGCTGGAAGCATTAGCAGCCTGGCGTGAGCAACTGCCTTGTTCATATTCTGATCAACTGCATCCACTGTGAGGCTGAAAGAAATATCTTCTCACTAACTCTCTGCTCTTTATTCAATCAGTCCTGCGAGAACTTTCTGCATAACATCAGAAAGGGTAAATTTGGATTTAATCTCCACTATCCACCTCATCCATTTCTAATTTAGTTATATGGTTATTACATGGGTTGGGTAAGTAAATGACAGCAAAGTATTCCTGCCATGTAATTATATTTTAAAATCCAAGTAATAGCAGTTACTTTTATTAGCAATAACAATTATCATCCCTCCTAGCATAGTCGCAGATAAAGAAATTCCTTGTAATGATCTTGTAATGACAGTTTTACATCCATGTCATATTGACATGAATAATAGATTTAATGCCAAAAGAAAAATGATTAACTGTTTCTTCATTGAAGAAACATGAATTTCTATGTATGCACATTCTTAGTGGAAAATCTATTAATAAATATAATGATTAGAAATTTCAAAGTTTTAGTCCTTAAAAGAAGGGAAGTCCAGAGAAGGATTCAAAAATAAAGACTCAAGGCAGGTTTACAGAGACAGTGAAGGATTAATGTCCTTTAGCTCTCTCTGAGGAAACTAGTATCTTTAAACAGTTCAGTCTAGGCTTATGAAAGGGTGCTGGGATCTGGGATCCCAAAAGAAGTGAAAATGTGTCAGTGAGGACTTCCTGGCACTTAATTAATCCTGACAGACCTCTGACCATGCAGCTTCTGGTGGCAGAGCCATCTTCTTCAGCACTGTTTTAGGAACCCCAGTGGCTGAGTCTTTTTGCCCCTCACAGCCATGTCCTCAGCATCAGAGCAGGCAGATGTGTTAGACAACACTGTTTGCAGAGAGTTTGTCACCCAATAGGGTAGAATCTTGTTCTGGCACATGGGGTACAAGGGGAGACCAAGCTCAGCCCTCTCAATGAGAACCTGCAGAATTATAAGGAACTCAATTGAGTGTAATTTCCCAGAGGCATTTAGGTGCGTGCCCACTTGTAAACTGATATCATAGATACACTTTTTTGTTTACTTAATTGTTTTTTTAGATGAGCACTTGTGGGGGNAGAGCAGGCTGAGAGAATGGAGGCTGTTTAGCCTGGAGAAGAGAAGACTTCAGGGAGACCTTATAGGGGACTTCAAATATCTGAAGTGGGAGTACAAGAAAGCTGTGGAGGGACATCTTAAAAGGGTCTGTAGTGATAGGATGAGGGGAAATGTGTTTAAATTGGATAAACAAGGGTTATTAGCTGCACTCCATCAGCTGAACAATGCTTAATCCCACTTCAGAGACAGAAACCGTTGGGAAAGGCAACCAGATGATGAAGCACAAGTGTGTCATTCCAGTAGTTACCCCTAAATCTCTCAGATCGCTGTGGAGAACATGAAAATATTATAAATGGTTTACCAGAGACCTTCACTCTTCTGACAGATGAGTTGCATGCCAGACCAGTCATGCTAGGGGCCTGACATATAAGTAAAATTGCCTGAATAGGTCCCTGAAGGGGGGACATGACTACAAGTCACATGGACAGTCTTTCTGAAGAGTGAAACCAGAGGTCACAATACCATGAGCCACTCTTTTGTTTGACAACTAAACCCTGGATTTATACTTCTGGAAAAACAACCCTGAAGTTAGCCTTACTCTGATTTCAGTCCAAGAAGAAATACTTACCTTGTGTGCCCTTTTTCTCCTTTTCCAACATGTCATATGATACTCACTCTGCCAACGTTGCCTTTGACACTGCTTTTATACCAAAACTATCATTCCATTTATGTGGGTTTGTGCCATTTAAGCTCAATGTCTCTGTCATATCATGCCTTTTTTTGCCCTCTTTGGTATGTCAGGAATTGTGACTATCACTCATGGCAGCTAGTAATATTTACCTGTGATTTAGTGAATTACACAAAAAATGGTTTGTCCTAAAACCTAATCTACTGATTTGTTAAGTTACTTACCCGAATCCCAGGGAAAAACTAAAAAGTACTTATGGCACTTTGCCATTGCTGCTTCATCATTTATCAAGTGTACCAGTGTTATATATGTCTGATGTGAAGCTTCTTGATTTAAGTCTTTGTTCATCTTTTACATGCTTTTAATCTCGTTCTTTTGCACACTTCATATACATGTGAAGACCCATGGCTCTGAAATGGCAAGAATTTTGGCCTTCTGTAATGAATCCACTGTATAACACTGAAATCACAACCTAAAGAGATTCTTGTTTTCCTCTGGGATACATGTATGTACTTTTATGCAGTAAAAAGCTCACAAGGTTAGACCGTGCCCTAGAATAGACAGTCTAATACTGTATAATTCAATACAAAATATAGTATTGACTTTCTTAAATAGCACACAGAAAACTGAAAATTAAAGTATTTAAAGAAAGCTGAATGCTGCAATTTTCATTATTTTTATTTTAATAAATTCTTTTTACTTAAATTTCAAGCTGCCCCCTTAAACCTTCCGGGTATTATTTCATTTAGAGGAATATTTCACTATTATCAAGCCTCCCTGTATACACATAATTTTATCATTATTATTGTTCTCATAATGGTAACATTTGCATAAGCTATATGATACAACCACCTTTTTTTTATTAGACTTGCCAACACTCTAAGTGCATTTACTTTAACTCTGTCATGGGACAGGGAATAACAATTTAATTGCATATGGCATAATACTGAAATGTATTCTTATGTATCACTTATCTATTGTATTTAAGCTACAGTGTTAGACTTATTGATAGGAATGCAATATGCCATATATGGCATCATAGTGTAGAGCTATTCTACTCAGTTTTACTAATACTTCAGCATTAAAGCTTTTTGTGTGATTAACATTTTTGAGGTTAATGTTTTTTATTGATTTTTTCCTACATCCGAAGTAAATGCTGAAAACCCCTCCAGCAAAGCTCCTGCTGCAATCTGCACAATTCACTTTTGAATTCCTCACTGATGTGTTTGCTCAGGTAGTCAGCTCCTAGTGTCAGTGGAAGTTTGTCTGACTGTATGCTGAGAAAGAAAGTAGGAAAACCTTCAAGATCTGGCCTCGGGTTATTGGCAGTGAAGTCTCTGCAGTACTTTTGTGCCTCTGAACTCTAATTGTCCTGAAGCTAAGCAAAGTTCACATTCCAGCACTGGAGCTGAGCCAAGTCTAGTAGTCCTAACCTTAGCAAAATTCTCACTGAGGCATGGAAGTTTCATCTGATTAAAAATTTCAGTGTCTGGCCTTCTTTCTTTTAACTTTGTATGTGTTCACTAGCCTACACTTGGGAAGTGGAGGGCTCTAAGATCTCAATCCTTTCACTGAACTTTCACTGAAATAAATGTGAACAGATGCTGTGGCTTGAGATATGGGATATAATTTAAGAGACGCTTTTGAGATATTTTTTTTGAATTAAAATAGCCCAGAACTGTAAAGATAAGGAAACTTTCAAATAAAATTTGTTTTCAAATAAGATGCTTCCTTTACACAGTGTTTGGGCTTAGATCTGAATTATCATTTTTGAAAACCTAATGAGGTCCCAACCCTGGGATCACATCCTTCTAGAAAGGACAGATCAGCTCATGATAAGGTCTTTTCCCTAGGGACAAGTGTTTAGATAGACTTTATCAGATGCTGCCTTAGCAAGGTTGTTAAATGCAAAACTTGGAAAACATCTTTGTCATTCCTCATGGAAAAATAAGGACACTGAGTAAAAATGCAGAATAACTTCAAACACTTCAAATTTTGAAGAAATCAGAGCTGTATTTGCATCCCTATGACAGGAACTAATTTTGTCTTAGTTTTACTTTGAGATTTTTAAAATAAAAAAATCAGGAAGCATAAATTACACATATTTCCAAGGGGCACAATAGTCCCACCAAATTCATAATTTCCGCACATGTTTTCAAATTATCTATTTAGAAACTTGTGATATTCCCATTCATTTTTCACCATTTCCACATTCAAAAAATATATATCTAACACTACAGTTTAAACTATAGTTTAGAAGAGTGATGAAGCTAGTGAAGAGTCTGCAATACAAGTGGCTGAGACAACTGAATTTGTTGAGTCTGGAGGAGGCTGAAGAAAGACCTTATCACTTTCTGCACTACAACTACCCAAAAGGAGGACATAGCTAGATGAATGCTGATCTCTTCTCCCAAGTAATAAGTGATAGGATGAGAGGAAATGGACTCAAGTTGCACCAGGGGAGGATTAGATTGGATATTAAGAAAAAATAATCTTTACTGAAAGCATGGTGAAGCATTGGAGCATTTTGCATAAGGAAGCTGGGGAGTCACCATCCCTGGAGGCATTAAAAAAATGTATAGATGTAACACTTTGGATATGGTTTAGCAGGTGCGATGGTTTTGGGCTGATTTTTGGACTTGGTGATCTTAGAGGTTTTTTTCCAACCTTAATTATTCTATGATTTTGTGATTCATAGGATGCTACTCTACTCTGTCCCTATTTTTCTACATCACCATCCAGGTTTAATAGTAAGTGTACTTTCTTGTTAACTAGGCCTTCATTGAATTCTTCCATCTCTTTGTTGACTTCTCTCTGTCAGTAACATAATTGGCATCTTTATCTGTGAATGCTGTCAGCTGGGCTTTTCTGTTGCTCAGAAGATATTTTATGCTTTTGTTGGTTCTGTTTTATTCTTTGACCTCTTGAAATATTTTCTTGTTATATGGCATGAATTCTTCTGACAGTTCCAAATGAATAGTTCTGCTGACTTCAGCATATTATAGTTTTTTTGCTTGAATGCCAGTAGTTTTTCTACAATTTATTTTCTGTTAAATTTCCTGAATCCCGTGAGATACTTATTAAGTCCTTTCTATGAGTTATTGTCGCTAGATTGCTCTTTCTTTCATTACTTGGTCAAATAATTTTTCAAAACACTCTCCAACTTTTCATTCAGAATTGAAGTGCGAGTGACTTAGAGCTCTTCAGGCACTGAGAAAGAACATTTGCAAAGTAGCAAGAAACTCCATTTTCTCTAATTCTTGTTGCGATAAAATACATAAGATATTTATTTTTCATTTTAATGTAAAAGGCACAATCACAATGATGAGTGTAATTTTTAAGCTCACATGTTAACAAAAAGCAGAGGATACTGAAACCCATTTAAAAAACAGTGTGAAAATGGCAGAACTGTACAAATGTTACAACTAACTGTCTTCTCTACTTCCAAAAATACAATTCACTTAAGTCTTCAAACACTCCTCAAAGTAACAGGCAAATTGTGTGCCTTGTATGAAAAACTATTCTCTCAAATCAGCACAAGACCATGTACATTAGGTCAAATCTATTCTTTGTTGCAAGACAGATGAAATCAATTGTGCTGCTGAGGTGAATGTCGTTATTGAAATCAAGGAATTCCAGTCTGGAATGAATTTAGTTCCATATTTAAAGGGATGAGGCTCAAAACTTTCCAAAGTCCAGATAATCACCTTCTTCTGAAGCCAATGGAGATTAAAAAAAACCCAAAAAAACAAACAAAAAAATCCCCTCTAGTATCTAAACATACCTGGTCCAAACCCTAGACAAAATTGACAGTTGTTATAATGTTGGTAATCACAACCAACAAAACCACCAGGCTGCCTTCTATTTGTTTTCAGTATTCTATCCTACATCATTTTAGTCATTCTTTGGATAGACCTGCTGGATCTGGATTGTAAAAGTACAGCTTGTGTATTTCTTATTTAAAAACATAAACTCTTATTCTGAAGAAGTAAGTATTCTTGAAACAATATAACAAAAATAACTGAAAAAATCCACAAGAAAAATAATAAACCAAGCTCAAAACAGCTATGCCTCTTGTCAAGTATTAATTAATCCTCATTCATATTGAAAGATACATTTATATTACATATATAAAAGATAGTATGAAATTTCATATGCAATTCAATGAGTTGTGTACATGGCACGCCCACAGATATTTTCTGAAAAGATTCCATTTTCGAGAGTATGATACTTCCGTGACTTCAACTGATTTATGATTCAGTTTAAATGATCCATCTGTTCCTGAGAAGAAAACAAAAGAAATGTAAAAAAAAAGGCATTATTTTTTTCAGAGTAAAACTCTTACAGCAGCTTTATTAAAGAAGTACTTTCTTTTTTTGTGTGTGCATTTCCAAGATAGTGAAAGAATATTCTCATCCCTGCAAAAATTAATCCAAAGTTAGGCATGTTATCCTGAAATCTCTCTTTGCCTATGTTTAAATTCGATGTTTGTCACCTAAGTGCATTATGCTATCAGTGCATTAAGAGGCTGATGCTGAGCTAAACTGTAGAAGGTAAGCAAACTCATATTGGCTGTTGTTACCCTCCTCTAGCAGGAGTTACAGGGTTGCTGAGTAAAGGAAGACTATTTTCATTCAGTATGACAAGGATGGCTGAAGAGGAGTCAAAGTGGAGAGGAAAGCCTGGGAGCAGAGATTAGATTTTGTTGGAAGAGTGGAATTCTTTTCCAAACCAATACATCTGCGTATGCAATCTGCATCTACTTTAGAAGTCCAAGCTCCCAATACAGTCAATGAATGCTCAGTTCAGTTGATCACATATCACAGGTTAGTGCCATTAGTGATGCTTGAAGACATTCATATTAAACTGTCAGAAACAACCCAGTACCTGTGGTAGATCTACATTGTCTCAGAACCACAGTAAAACACAAGCAATGGAAATCCTAGACCATGTCAAATGGCCTAGATGAAAGCTGGTTTTGTTTGAGCAGCTAGACCATGCTTTAGAGATCTATCCTTATTACCTACTGGAATATTGAGAACTGCTCAGCTGATTACAAGGAAATTAAATTTCTGTGGTGTTTCATACACAATGCCTTGATCTGCATTGCTAAGAATGGATATTCAACAAAATAAAGAACCTGTGAGCTCAAAATTACTATTACACAGCGTGACCAGCAGGTCCAGGGAGGTTATTCTCCCTCTGTACTCGGCACTGGTGNAGGAGAAAATTTTTCATAGAAAGGGTCATTGGGCATTGGAACAGGCTTCCCAGGGAGGTGGTTGATTCTCCTTCCCTGGAGGTGTTTAAGGTACAGGTAGACAAGGTCCTGAGGGACATGGTTGAGGGATTGATAGGAATTGTTGGACTTGATGATCCAGTGGGTCTCTTCCAACCTGGTGACTCTGTGATTCTATGATTAGGCAAAAGAATTTTTATTTAGTTGTTTAAAAATAGACACATAGTACCATTTGAATGCCATAAGTTACCCAAAGTATTAAAATGGGTTATCCATATGGGGCTCGGAGATATAATAGGAACAACCTATCAGAGACCCATGTGTTTCTGGAGCAGTACCTGAAGGTAAAGAGAAGAACTGTCATGTGTTTGAAATGGGATCAGAAGCCTCTGTTTTATTAAATAAGTGAACAGATAATCCTGAGTGTCTGCCTTCAAATCAGTTATATTCACCACAAATTTTCACTAACATTATAGCCCACTGGCTATAATGATACCTTCCTTCCTCACAGGCGGACACCAACAACTGCACGCTGAACGTCAGGTAGCTTAGTCTTTACACCACAGGACGTCTATGCCATTACTGACCTTGGTACCATTTCAGAAACCCTCAGGTATCCATTAGGTTGATAAGGGCAAGTATGTGAACACAGGGCACAACTTCTCACTAATGTGTGCATTAAAGGATTGGAGGGAAAGGCATAGGTACAAATAAAGCAGAGCAGAGGCGCCTACATCTCCAGAAAGAGATGTGTCTAAATGGAGGACCTGCCCTTCCAGGAGAGGATTTGTACTTTCAATCCGCATGTCCTAATAGTAGATGACTGTAAAGCCCTGTGTGTGTATTTGCATGACTATGTGTGTGATTGTAACTTATCAAAATAATATATTGAATGATTTTTAAATACATAGTTTTATTAATAGCTTACAAGTTTCTAATATTGTGATCCATCTGTTATGTTACTGTTATTGAACCTTAATGTCTAGTTCACTGTTTTGGGGTTAATTAGACGCTATTAACAAACCAAAACTTCTTTAACCCTAATTCCATTTAAATTGCATGAACTGAGCAATTTTTTCCCGGTTCATCAACTCATTGAGGGGTATGTTAATGAGCTAAAGAGTAAAACATTACTCTGGTGTGTATACCTTATTTATGATAGAACATATGCTCAGATTTCTAATGTTTTCCTGTATTAATTACCCTTCTGAAGTAGAATATGAAGGTGTAAAAATCAAATTCTCAAAAAGTGTGAAACCCTTGAAAAGAAATTTTGTGGAGTTTTATTTCAGCCCCTTTCTAACCAATTTGCATTATGATTGTAGAGCTTTTAATTACACTCAAGGTTGTCTGGAACAGAGTGTGTTAAGGTTGTATTTGTTTTTCAAAAGTGTGCTTTCTTCTAAGAAAATTTGAATTGAGATGTCTAAGGATCTCATAACCTGGTCTTGTGAACTGACAGTGTAAACACACCAGTGACATGTGTGGAGGTCAAACTGGAAACCAAGAAAGCATCAATAAATTCTTTTTAGAAGGAAAAGAATTCCTTATCTGGAAAAAAAAAAAAATCAGGTAGAGTTCTGTATTCACATAGTACACTGAGGAGCCGTTCATGCACTCATTTTGTCTTTTTTTTTTTTGATAAAACATATATCCCCGTCTTTTCATTTTGAAGTCTCATACCATTCCTTGTCTTTATTGTATCTCATGGTGATGCTCTCATCAGGGAGCAGAAGATTAGAGACTGAATGTATGTCACATTTAAAGTTAATAGCTGAGATCTCTTTAAGTGAAGCTGGTTTGAATGACTGTAAGTCTCCCTTTACCTTTGCTTCATACAGTGCAAAAATATCCAGGATACCCACAGAGCTTTGCTGTGTGTAAGATCTCTGTGTTCTGTCAAAATAAATACAGAGGAATTGTATAAGCTTCTGAAGGATGAATAGCAGGTCTTCCAAGAGCTGTTTTGTTTCCAGCCCCTTGATAATTCCTTTAGTGGTTACCAAAGTCCTTAAATGAATGAGAGCTGTATTGAGATGTGTCAGTATTATCTGCAGAAAGCATAGATTTAATCCAGGAATAAGTGGCACCAACCTATGTAGGATTTAAAGGTTCTGTAAAAGACTCTGGATAATCTATGAATAACTCCACAGGAATCACATTCTAGATAGCCGCCAGGGAATCAACTGAATTGGTTCTTACTTCATTCAAACTAAAATTCTGACAGCTATTTGAACCTTAGAAGCAGAAAGGATTTAAAAAAAAATAGTAGAAAGAACCACAGGTTAGCTGTTTAATGCTTGCATTTCCAGTCTTCTGTAACGTAGCTGCATCTTTCCATTGGCATGGGAAAAGAAGAAAGGACGAGGGGGCAGGGAAGCTCTCTAGAAGAGATGACAAAATTTTATTAGACTTTATGAGATGTCTTGACACCCCAGTGGACTCTGATGGTTGATTTGGAGGAGACTACATCACCATTACCCTGACCTCCTGTTACCATGTTGAATACCATGACCTTGAAAATTCTTTGAGAAAAAAGCTGTGTTTCTTTACCTGAGAGATTAAAGGTTTCTATGGGAAAAAACATAATCATGTCAGTTTTCAGATACAGGAATTCTGGGGACATGTGATGAGACACAGATAATATCCCTGCTTCTCTGCCTGAGTGCCAGTGTTTATATGATCTGCCTGTTATGTGAAAATATGAATTTTAAAATGAGAGATGTATGAAGAGATCATATTTCTTTGTAAATACAAAAGTAGGAGAAGAGGATAAAGCTGCTTCATTTGTCAATAGAGCTTTCTTGGTTTATATTACCTAGTTTCTATCTGTGAAAAACAACATTGGTGCTTCATTTTATTTGTTTTCTTTTTCTTCTCTTCACTTTCTACACAATATTTTGTTGATGAAAATTTCAAAACAAGTTGTACTGCAGAAGACTTGGTATAAACATATGGCTGAATGCTGAAACTACCTCATCTAAGGATATCAATTTCTAAAAAGGAAAACTGTTTGAATCTATAGTCAATCAAGCAAATGAACAAGCAGTAGGAGGATGTTTAATCTACAGGGAAGAAATATAATTTTCAGTCATTTAAAACCGCACATCTGTTCTACTCAGCTATAAAGGACTCATTCCCTTCTTACTTAATATGAAGTCAGGAATATAAAGGCTGAAGTCTGTTGACATGTACCAGTGTACAATCAGAATTAAGGGAAGAATACTCAGGGTCCCTTATTCTATGGCCACAAGTTCTCCCAAAATATTTCTTAGCCATTTCTAAAAGGACAATTTTGGGGTTAATTTACAGCTACAGTTGCACTTGCAATGCAGCATATGCTTAATGATAAAAATCCTTTGTCTAAAGTATTTCTCCAAAAACAGTGGGATGAGTGCAGGATTGCTGGTATCAATGATTTTAATGTTAGTGGGACCAGTCCACAGTATGACTTCTGTTCTTTTTATCATGGAAGGGAGGGGTAGTTATGATTCGAATTTAGAGGCAGTAGTCTTGAGCTGGCCATATCTGCTGATGCAGACTTTGAAGAAGTGACTTCATTTCCCTAATAGAAGAAAAAATATATTTGGAATAAAAATTGTACTGCCAACATCCAACTGCTTGCTTTGCCTTGGTTCAGTAGAAGAATTTAGGTTTTTTTCTTATCTTTTAATGGAGATAAAATGTATTCTGACTTCAAAGATACAAATGGTAGGTGATATTCATGCCTTTGTGTTCCATTATGAGAAAATTTCATACTAGATTATACAGGTAGCAGAAGGAAGAAAATCTGTTTATTGCATGACAGATTAGACTGGGAAACATTCAGAGTAAAATCTTAACTGCTATATATGCTGATTTGAAAAATCATACAAAGTTAATTTAACAATCATTTCTAGCAAGTGGCAAGGCACAGTCCACCTTTAGTAGGACAAGGTGGCAACTGGGAGGATGTGCCAGGGTGTAACCAGCTTTCTTTGCATCAAAACAGAGTTGTTAAAACCAAACAATATTTTCAGCATAGACCACAAAATGTGAGCATGTCATTGTGTTTGTTGGCATCACAAAAGAAACTGTGGATGCACCGCTCTGTTACATTGATTTATTTCCCTTTCAATGAAGTCTCTGTAGGAAACGAAACCATTTTAGTAATCCTCATCTTCTCCATTTAGCCCAGTCAAGGACCTTCATCTCAGCAGGCATCTCTGTAAGATCTTCCCAGTTTCTTTTAACTTAGAAACCCAACATTTTTTTGTTCAAGATGAAACCAACCTTTTGGCATTTGTTATGGTAGCACTTCTTTATTCACATAGTGGAATTATTTTCCATTGCTCAGTTTTAAGGAAACAACCTCCCAGAATTTGAAAAAAACATTTTGTTTCCTTTCAGNTAGCAGAAGGAAGAAAATCTGTTTATTGCATGACAGATTAGACTGGGAAACATTCAGAGTAAAATCTTAACTGCTATATATGCTGATTTGAAAAATCATACAAAGTTAATTTAACAATCATTTCTAGCAAGTGGCAAGGCACAGTCCACCTTTAGTAGGACAAGGTGGCAACTGGGAGGATGTGCCAGGGTGTAACCAGCTTTCTTTGCATCAAAACAGAGTTGTTAAAACCAAACAATATTTTCAGCATAGACCACAAAATGTGAGCATGTCATTGTGTTTGTTGGCATCACAAAAGAAACTGTGGATGCACCGCTCTGTTACATTGATTTATTTCCCTTTCAATGAAGTCTCTGTAGGAAACGAAACCATTTTAGTAATCCTCATCTTCTCCATTTAGCCCAGTCAAGGACCTTCATCTCAGCAGGCATCTCTGTAAGATCTTCCCAGTTTCTTTTAACTTAGAAACCCAACATTTTTTTGTTCAAGATGAAACCAACCTTTTGGCATTTGTTATGGTAGCACTTCTTTATTCACATAGTGGAATTATTTTCCATTGCTCAGTTTTAAGGAAATAACCTCCCAGAATTTGAAAAAAAAAACATTTTACTTCCTTTCATGTTATATTTGCTTGTGTTGTAAACAAAATGTCATTGCAGAATTAAACATCAACTGTTTTTTTTACACAAATTAGATGTAGTCTTGCTTCATCTGAATCCAAATGCATTCTGATGATTCCTACTGATCTCCTTTGCACTTTAAGTGGATTATAGCACTATTCCTTTCCCTGCTCTCTGCTAGGGTGTGGTTCCATGCCGATAAACTGCTGTAATATGTTAATATGTAATCCCTCTGGTATTTATGCACGTAAGTGTCATCTAAGACATTTTGGCCAACTGCAACTGAGACTTCTAGAAAGGAGTCTCTCTCTGTGTGTGTGTGTGTGTGAATTGCATCTTATTTCCAATATAATAAATGTTCTTGAAACAAAATTTACTACTTTATAAAACCCTCAGCTTATAATTTCTGCAAATGAATCAATTAGCTCATGTTGTCCTCATTGTCATGGCTATTAGTGTTGCTACCACTGTAAGTCCTAGATTCGATTGACTTTACTAAAATGAAGTTTTGAAGTTATGAGCATAGGCTGGACATTCATCACTCTAGATGTAATGGAGGGCTCAAAGTGTCCACACATATGCATTTAATTCCACTTTAGATACATAAAGCATTACAACTTTGACGTTAGTTGGCACTCAAGAAGCATGTAGGTACTGTACTGTGTCTATCTGGATGTTTCTGTTAGTTTTGGACATTAGAGAGAATGGTAGAAAGTTTTTATTCAGGAAATTAGATAACCATTTAAGCATCTATGATATCAATTGTCATCATTTAAGTCAATTATGGAGGCTGGCATTATAGTGAGTGTAGATTTTTTCAACAGCCGTCAAAGTTTAGACATAATTCCTGTAAAAAAATGTAATCTCTAGGGTAAGAATTGCACCTCGGATACCAATAGCTGTAAGAATTAACTCTCTACTGACTATAAGGAAGCCAAAATTGTCCTACTCAGCTGTATTCTTCACAGTACACATCCATACTCAGCTGAGAGAATTTCCCACCTTTATTTTTTAAGTCAAATTCACTGAACAGGCATAAGCATGTATGGAGAATCATTCAGATCCCAGGTTCCATTCTAAAGTACCTATTTATTTTGATTGAATATAAAGTGAGGGAGGTGGTTTGATTCAAAGGTGTTCTATGTTATCTCAAATAACTGCAGAAATGCAACTGACTTAACACAGAACGTATGAAAATTCTGACCTCTTGGTTGATGGTTAGATGAACTATACCAAGGCACTTGGTATACTCTCACATCCTTGCACATAGACTAGATTATGTGAGCTGTCTGTCTTGTGTAAGTATTTAGGATTAGATGTGATTAAGTGGTTCAAGAACTGCAGATAGATCTTTCTCAGTGTAACAGCAAACTCCAAGTTGAACCTCCTTGTCTTACAGCAAATGCTGTGAAGTGTTAACTGTTTTCAGGTGGTATCATTCCCTTTAGCAGAATGCACATACAGACATGTAATACGGTTGCTTTTGATAATAGGATCTTAGCATGCTAGAAGAATTTTCTGTCCATAATTTCAGCACCGGAACTTTTTCCATCCTTAACTGAGCTGAGTTGCCAATAAAAAAGAATGCTTTTTGCAAGATAATCGACTGGGAGCACTCATTTCTTTCCAGTAGAAAGACACAGTTTTTCAGGCTTTTGAGAATCACATAATGTGTCTCAGGGTTAAAGAGGTCTTCTTACATATATTACCTTTCTCTGATTAGCCTAAATTTTCATTGGCCTCTGTTGTAACTCTTCAATCAGGTTTTTGGTTTTTTTTTGGGTTTTTTTTATGTCTCCCAGGAGGTTTTTTTCACCATCTTGTATTAAAATTAACCTAACTAATTTTAGAATGAAGAAATGGACTAGCATAATGGGTTTGTTGCATAAAACAGGGAGCAATGAGAAAATCTTGGCTCTTTAGAAAGCAACTGAGTCAAGGAAAAAAAGTAGGAAATTAATCATTTCCATTCAATAAATCCATCAGAAATCATGAACAAACAATATTCATAAGTGTTGAATTTCATAATGAAGCAAAGTATAAACCTGACTATATCTAGATTTGTACAACAGACAAAGGCAAAGGTGCATCCAGCTTTATGCACACAAAGTCTTTTAGAATATTATTAATCCAGTTTTAAGTCCCCATTTATCAGGGGTTTTACTCAATTTTTCATCTCCTGATTTCTGTAAATGTAATAGTAAGTGGAGGATTTTTAGAGCTGATGAATTCTGCCACCAACAGAACAGAATTAACTGTATAATCACTGGTAATGAATGCTATCTCAGATAAAAATTAACAACTTTTTACTTCTTTTTTTTCCCATTTTCTCCATTGTATATGGAAAAATACCTTAAATAGCTATGTCAGTCACCAATAAAAGCTGCTTAATTAAACAGTATTTATACTTTTGTTTCTTTGATAGGCAAAAAAATCCAGTCTTGTGGATTACAGCATTCTTCATTCAATTAAGAGTAAGTAATATATATAAATATAGGATCTTAATAGATGGAGCACACACTAATTATAGCTATGCTGATAATTTAAAGAGAAAGCAGAAGAAGGGGAAAAAATAGAAACAAGGAAAAATTGAACTGAAAAGGNTTGTGGGAGAACTCATGTCTCATCGTTATTGTGGTGTGTGAGACTCTCAGTCCTTAGCATATTCATCCTACTACATTGAAGTAAAGCCATTCATATTCATAGATGGAAAGCTGAAGAATAAAGGCTATGATTGACAAGTTCATGAAAGAAAGGTTGATGTAGACCAGGACTTGAGTCCCAGACTCCTGTGTCTAAGAAAAACAGTTTATTCCTTAGGTCAGCATTTCTTCTTTGTGAAGATAGTAATTTCAGCTCCGTGAATTAATCTACTGGAGTTAGAAATCAGGTGGCATTTATCCATTCTATTTGTATATCACTCTGTGTAGCTTTAGATGTTTTCATTTATCATGAGATATACTCCACAATTGTTAATTAAAGCAAGACTTGGTATGAAGTCATTAAGCAGCAGGCAGTGATAAATAGTACTGAAGAAATCAGTTTGTTAAAAGCACAATCAGAGCTGGTATAAAACCCCATAAAATATTGCTAGTTAAGTTTTCCATCAAAGTGTTCAAAGTAACTGTGTATCTACAAATAATACTCTGAGATTTGTCCTAACATATCCACCTGTCCTCCAACCACTGCCCAAGAAGGAGGTATATCTCCTATGGGTCTTATTTCATATCTTGCAGAACCCATGTGGACGCTTCAGATCCAGTATGGCAACTCTTTTGGCACTAATCATTTGTAAACAGGTAGTCACAATGACCTTCTTGAAGTTCTAAGAAACATATATTTTCTCTAGATTATGGGTTTTTCTGACATCCATGATCACCTATCAAGGCTACAATTTACAATTAAAACTGGATGTGACAAACTCTGGTGCTTCCATCCAATAGGTTCATCTAAACCTATGGCTTAGGATGACTGGCATTAAAATAGCTCTAAAGTTTGAAGGAAGGTGTTCAGGAACAGACTGATAATTTCTTAGAAGACAGAAGTTACGTCTGTAAAAAAATCTTGAACAGAAAAATATATCTGATCATTGTTTAGTATTTGTTAGCATCAGCTGAGAACTTTGTTCCCTTCACATACACAAGTGATGTATATAGTTCATACTTTCATACTTTCTGCCAGTTGCTCGGCCAACAGGTTAAGTTCCTTTGACCCTGAAAGATCCAGTTCCTCAGTCCCAGGAGCTTGTCTTGTTCACCGTCATCCTTGAAAACCGCCTAACCACCACAGAAGCACTCTTACTGTCTTTTCACCAAAATTGTTTAGATTGACAACAAATATCAGTAAGGAAAAAAAAAAAATGGGGTATGTCTATTTATATATATATATATATCAGCAAATAATTTGCATATGTATAAGTTTATAGACACATAGATTTACATTTTATACATAAACATATATATTAATATCATATCTAGTACACATAATACGTTTTATAGTATACATTATTTTATATTATGTAGTGGAAACCAGAATGGAATGACTAAGCTAACTACATTTCATCCTTGGCATTTCCATTGCTTATCATGAGACAGAACATTTTGCTATTACAATCCGTGAGAGGTTTTGCATTTATTGGAATTGAATGCAACAGCCCTGTTCTGCGGAAAGCCATTTAACTGTTTATGCTCAGCTTTATATTTGTCTGCAGTACAGTTCTAATCCAGCATTAATCAATAGATTCCTTCTGTTCGTGTTTCCCTAGCTGAAGGACTCTAGTGGATAATTCTTTTAGATTTCAAGTTCCAGTGACTGCTTAAAAGGATTGGTGTTTAAAAAGATGTCACCATTTCCATAACAAAACAAAAAAAAGTGAAAAAACAAACTGAAAACCAATTCAGATCAATCAAATCTGACTGTTTCATCTGCTTTAAGCTTAAATATTTTTCTAGAGCAATAAACTATGGGGCATCACTGAGGTGTTTGCTGCTTTTCTTTATAGAAAAAAAGGCAGTCCTCCAGAAGCACACTACAGGCCTGCTGCTCCCTGCCTTGTTTTGCAGATAGAATCTCAGCATGACATTCTCTTTGCACAGCCAAAAAGGAAAACAATGATAATTTGCTTCTGGTTGTATGCTTCATTCTAATGTTTGAGTTGCATGGGTTTTCTCATTAAATTACACCCCTCAAAAAATGTTTTTCTGTAAAATTAAAACTTAAATGCAAACATAAAGGGTACCTCTATTTGTTAAAAAAACCAAAGAACAACTAGAAGGTGTATTGTTGCAGGCAGGTGATTAGCCTGCTTTTTAGTATAGAATAGTAGAATCTAAATTATTGCATAGAATAGCACAAATTCAAGACTGAAGGTGCATGCTTCGTTCAGGCAGAATGTGGAATTTTTTTAAGTGTAATAAGATTAATTAAACATGTTATTTTGGACCTACTGTACTGTGCTTCTTGTCAAAGGCTTCAGCTTCTAGGAAGAGGTTCATGGTCTAAGTATTCAGAAGAACAATAACTCAGCTGTCTTGAATCAACACTGCAGTTCTTCTAGGGTTGACTCAAATTTGATGTTTTCCCTAGATTTTATCACCTTTACTTCCTATATGTCTTGATCTTCCAGAATGGGCTGCTCTGATTCATCTGGTATTGTAGGAAACCAACAGAACAGCCAGACTATTGTACAGGACAATTCAAATAAGTAAGGCCACACAAGGACAATAGCTCCTGCAGAACCTGAACTGACTGTTGTAGTTAGCCCCAATCTTGGTGGCAACTTCTCGATTTTATTAGAAAATAAACTCTGTCATTTCAACTGGTGCAAACATGTATTCATCTCCTTGACATTATTACAGTAAGGTCTGATTTCCATAGACACAGCTACGAAAACAATTTATTTTAAATTGATGGTTCCCATTATGTTTTTCATTGCAAAAATAAGGTCCTTCTAGATTCTTCCTCTTAGCTTTTTCTCAAGGAGCTTAAATTAAAGGCAATATAAAAAATTAGATCTTAACAGTCTTCTCAGCTATTCAGAGAGACCAAACTCTTAAATCTCATATTGATTTGTGATTTTATCTATACATAGTTTAACTGTATGGAGCCAATTGTTGATGAAGTGTGCTCCATCTACTCTTGTTAGTGTTTAAAATGTTCTGTAATTGCAGGACTAGAAACACCAACATAAAGCAAGAAATAAATGAAAACACACCTCCAGCTTCACATATTAGTTAGGGGTTTTTTTTCAAATGTTTTGCTAGAAAAAAGAGATAGCCTAAAATGTGCCTGATATATGCTTGCTGAGTATATTAAAAAAACCCAGTAAAGTAGCTTTTACTTAGCTGTATGCTTAAAGCGTACAGAGAAACCTTTGATGATGATGATTCTTATTCTTCTTATTCTTCTTATTCTTCTTATTCTTCTTATTCTTAGATAATTAGTTGTTAATTAAGCTTTTCATGACAGCTGTGTATAAAATACATTATTCCACCTTGAATATATCTTCCTTTCCACAAATAGTATATTTACTGTGATTTTGAGGCTAGAGAAGAGAAAGCTTTGGAAGACCTTTTTAACACATATAAATACCTAATAAGGGAAGTAAAGAGAGTGAAAACGCACCTTTCTCAGTGACACCCAGTGAGAGGAGAAGAGGTGATAGAAACAAAATGACATACAGGAAATTGTGTTTAAACATCAAAAAAACCCTTTTTACTGCATGCATGGTCCAACACTGGAACAAGTTTTCCAGGGAGGATGTGAAGTCTCCATCTTTGGAGATATTCAAACTCTCCAGGGTGTGATCCTGATCTATTTGCTCCTGCTGCCTCTGCAACAAGACCTGACAGACTAAATGACCTACAAGTGGTGCCTTGAAAGATAAAAATATTGGAAAAAAAATGTCTATTTCAGGAGGACAAAATCGGCAAGAGCTGAATAGAAGTTTCTTTTGCCTCTTCAAATTTCAATGCTACTAGCAAAGTCAAGGTTAAGACAAATGTCTTTTAACAACATTGCTTCAACATTGTCGTCTGGAAGAGGAAATCATGTCTGAAAAGGCATAAAAAGCAATTATCTTCTGACCACCCCTGTTTCATTTTTTTCTTTCTTTTTAACAGATCATCAAGATACTGCATATACCCCCACTCCCATGGAGAAAAAAAATCTGTCCTTGTTCATTTAATTAAATGTCATTTTAAATGAAGCAAACAGTGAGAGAGTTCAGAGAGAGTGGGGAATCTTGTCTGGTAAGTAAACTTCTATTTTAAAATGATTGTTTGGGAACATATGGGCAGCCTATTTTATAAGGGCTAGGAAATATGCCTGGACATGCTGAGAAACATGGGTAGGCATATTTAATAGTGACAGGTTTTAAGTGGCTTTGTCTCTTCCATTCAGAGTGCTTTCCTTCTGTTTTCCTTCTCTTTCTGTTCTTCTCCAGGGACACAACAGCAAGTGATATCCTCAAATGTACAGCACTGCTCACCCTTTCCCTGGGGCCCTGTAAAGATGTCACTGAAGTCAATAATACAGCTTCTCCTCCAATAAAGTTTGGGAACATCTGGTGCAAGCCCATATGTCACCCTAGAACCTCTAATGAAACCACAGTTTTGAGTGTGTTTTTGATTTAGAAGCACTCAGCTGTTTCAGTGACGGAAAGAAAAACAACTATCAGAGAGATAACTGTAGATGTCTCTGCTACAAATGGCCCTAGATACCAAGGTACAGAGAGTGCATGTCCAAGTTTGACATGAATTTTAAAAGGAAGAATAAAAATAGAAGTAACTACATTAGTAACTCTGAAGGCTGCAGACAGATAGATGAGATATTCATGGAAGAGCAGCATTTATTCCTCTTGATGGAGGCATGGACATGTCTGCAGAGACCACAGGATAACAGCTGTGCATTATGTGATCTCTCCATCTCTGATGCTCATTGTCTGATCTGTACTGTTGTGGATCAATACTTTTCCCTGTTGTTGGCTATAAGCTTTATTTGGTTTAGGAAGCTCTTGGTTCTCAACACCAGGTGAAGATGGGAGGAGAACGAGGAATCTTCTCAGTTAAACTGTTATTTCTTGATACACATCTGCCACCACGGCCATTAATTCTACACAATGTTGAGTGATGTGAACAGAGTGGATGGAAAGACCAGATTAAGATTAAAACTGAATTGCTCACAGGGGAAAAAGACTAGCTGTTCAGCATGATTTATGACTATCAAGATGAACTTCTTGAGGATTTATAATGAGCTACCTCATCCCTGCAAGCAGAACACAGATAATTTTGAGGTCCTCATGTAAATTCTAGAGAGGTCCTTGGAACAGGTGGAGGTCAAATCCCTGAGACACGTTTTCCGCTGTCACAGCTCCTGCCACTGCAACTGTGCTGTTAAACCTAACACAATGCCACCCCTGTTAGTAAATAAACACAGTAGCAACACTGATAGGTGAGAGCAAGGAAAAACTACTTTCTTGGATCTAGCTTCATAGAGGGTGAGATTACAAGGGGTAAATTAATTCTGTGAGGTCTGAGAGCAGGAGAAGTTAGGAAGGTATAAAATTACAGTAATTTTTTTCAGTGAATCCATAAGGATTATTTCGAGTTGCACCATGACACACTTGCATAATTTGTGATTGAGCATAAGTTGCCAGTGATTTTTATTAAAAATTTGAAAGGCAGAAAATGTCTTCACAGTAGGACTGATGCAATAGGATTGCAGACACAGGAATGCTGTCTGTTATATAAAGTACTCAATAAAATATGAAGATGTTTATGCATAGAAATGAAGTTAGATAAGAGACAGAGAATAACTCGAAAAAGTATATTTGTGCCTGTAGTGAAGTAAATGCTAACTTTACTGGTTTTTTAAGTGGCAGAAGAAGTTACTAGACTCTTTCAAAAAACCAGTTTGTCTTGTCTATCTAGATTTACATGGACTTTGTGCAGAGATGTAGGCAAGAGTATTGCATCATATATAGATGAAGAGTGGGAAAGAGTAATTTGGGTAAATTCCGTTTAGAAAATGACAAGTAACAGTGCCAAAGCTGCTGTTCCTATCCATTTCTATTTCTAATACCACCTTGCACTATACCTAGTGCAGGAAACGATAGTACTGGTTTTCTAGGTAGGGTGACCCATCCAATAATACACATTTGTGATTTAAAATTTGTTAGTTGTCCCAGGTGGTCCAAGGCACACCAATGGTCTCAGAGGAAGTTCCAGTGTCATCAGTGTATCCAAGATTTGAAGCAGGACTTTGAAGAAAACAGTGGTTTTATAAATTTAGCTGGACGTTTTCCTGTAAAGTAAAAGGATATGCAGAAAGAAGACATAATGTTTTGGGGTTTGTGGGGTTTTTTTTGTTTTTTCTTTAAGAGTTTAATGTGCAGTGGGGAAAAAAAAAAGTCTAAATGTCTCTCTCTAGACTAAGACATTCCTAACAGTGGGATTCCTTTCATGTTCCTAAAGGTGTTGTTCTGTGAACTGGTAAATCTTGTTAATTTTTCATGATGGTCAGCCAAATTGTGCCTTTACTTAATTTCCCCTTAATTTCTCAACAAAATCTTGATATCACATGAGAAACCTCGAAGCCTAAGATGTTTGTAATTGTAATAATTGCATCTATTCTCCACACTCAGTTTGACTACCATTCTCCCTGTGCATTAATGGCCTTTGAACAGGCAAATAGCATTGGGAAAGAGAATTTGAGATACATGTATGGATTTTAGCTGAGATATGTGGGTGGATTTTAGCTGAGGGTGTTGACTCTTTTTATTAGCAGGACAACACTACATATTAAGTAACCACAGGCTAATAGCGTACAGAAAAGAATTGTTCATAAACGGTAAAATAAGGCTTTAAAAAAATCTGTTACTTTAAAATCTCAGGTTTTCAATTCCTTTCTTTTCCACTTTGGTTGTTTTGATTTAATTATATTTCCATTAGTCAAGCAACATGGTAGCTGTGAAACAAAAATAATGTTCAATGGTACACAAGTTATATGCAATCTTTAAATGAAGTTCAAGCTCCCCGTCAGTTCTCTGAGTGGTTTTGTCCTATGCAACTAATTCTAGTGTTCCCGTTCCCTCCCACTTCTTTCCTGCCACTTACTGATCTCTTTAGATTTTCCGCCTTCCTTTTTATTTTCCCTACATATTTCATGATGCTCTTTCTGCTTCAAATTCTGTTTTTGCTTAAGCCCTAGGTGATCTCTTCTGACTGTACTAATCCAATCATCCACTTTGTCTTGTCTGTGCTGTGCGTATCCCCTATGAAACTCAGGCAAGAAAACTCCTCTGAAACTTAGGCCAGCTTGAATAGAACAGTCTGCGTATACAATAGCACACAATATTAAATTTTAATAGTATTCAATATTAAAGTCAGCCTCACAGTAGGGCCCTAGACAAAGTAAATAAATACCCAAAAAGATTCCTGGTCTGTGCTAAGTCACTAACTATATTTTGGAAAGAGATTTAGGAGACTGTTAAGTTGGCAAGGACCAAAACAGTGCAAAAATCATCTTTGTTATTTAATGACGTATGTGATCAATACCCAGGGCTTAGCTGAATTCCCTTGACTAGTTTAATTTAGAAACATTGGTGTTGCCTAAGCTCCTCATCAAAATTTTCAGAATATATTACTGGATGTTTATTTTTGTTGAACTTAGTAAACCAGATAGTTCAACATAATTTAAACTGTTGTCAGATGTTTTCTATTCTGAGAGAGTGCATACTGAAAAATAATCTTTCCTTTTTCAATTATTTCATTTCTCTAAGCCATAAAACGTGCCTCTATGAAGCTGATCGGATTAAATCTTCTGTTCATTTTTATTTCTCCCCACTTAGCAGTAACCTTTCCTTTCCTTACATTAAAAAAATATTTAATATCCTTAAAATACCATGGATAGTATAAAAATATTTTGATAGTGAATAAACATTCATCCCCCTTCTTTCTCATCTTGCAGACTCTTAGATATCAGAAAGAAATGGAGAAAGATACAATTCATTGTAATTCTTGCTTGTTATCTCAGTGCCCTATTAGATGCTCAACTGCAGCATCAGAAAAGTGATGATGCACATCAGATAATACCAGAACAGAAGCTGCACAGAGCAGTTTAGAGTGGACCTGTGCAGGACTGAACTTGCATCTTTCAGATCACAGAAGCTCTGCCATTGATTTCAAGCTTCCAACTGCCTTGTGAACTGCTGTTCATTTTCAGCAATATGGCATCATTAACAAACAGTCTGTCTGCTTTCATTTTTAAACAATATGCCATCATTAATTCTGAGCTGCTGTATTCCTCAAGACATTCAGCTCAGATCCAGGCTTAATGAGGTTGATACATATAAAGTTAGATAATTGTGTATGTGGAAAATGAAAACGGAGAGAGGAAAAACAAAAAGAAAGAAAATGAGGGATGAAACAGTACAGTTTTGTTAATATCTTTAAGTAATATATATAGTCCAAAGAAATGCCAGTCCCTTTAAATTTGCCTTTATCATTAGTGCACTTCAGTCTGAACTTGAATATTTCCCTCTTATACTGATGAGTTTTGTTTTCTTTTCTGAAGCTGCTGATGAAATATTCCATCATCTGATGGAATCTAATGGAATCTGATGTTCCTTCCCAGAGAAGTGATTTCTAAGGCACAGGTTGCACTGGTAGGTTGAACAGTTTTATTCCACAAATGCTAGTAAAAGGAAAATAGTGATATTTTAAACTATACTATGTTAAACAATCTTTATTTCTGGTACTAGGAAATCCTTATTTAGACTGAAGCTGGATTTCTAGATGTACAAATACTTCTATACGCACTTTTAAGCAGGTTTTTTTTTGGTGCACAGTTTTTAATCACTTTGAGAATTATTAGTTAACTAATAGCAATAAAAATATTTATCCATCACATGAAAAACTACCAGCAGGGAGTTCTTTATTTTTCAGAAGGAGGGAAAAGATAAAACAGCTTTCTCTGGTATCACTTTATTTTGCTCATTTTTTTTATCATCAGCAATGCCTCTGTTGAAATCAACTTAAGCGTAGTGTTCTTCTCTTTAGACTAAGTTCACAAGGAAAGGAAATATCCCCCTGCCATCTTTAAAGCAGGGGTGACATGCATCCCTCACTGTGCCACTTCATCATAGTAAACAAGTTTTAATGGTGGAGCATCACTACTCACGTTGTCTTTCCATTGTCTTTCCATTTCTTGTCAACCTGAGGCAAAGGCAAGTATCAGCTCGGAAGGGGTGATTTCTTTACCCACTTTTCATAAATGGAACTTTTTTATTTACAGCAGGACAACAAAGTTTGGCAACGATAAGGCAGAACACAGTCGTGTAGAACTATTGACTATTAAAATCATGCGATTCTAAACAAAGCTCTTGCTGTAAGAACAATACTAAATGTTTGTTTGTTTGTTTGTTTGTTTGTTTGTTTTTAAATGATGTACTTAGCTAAATAAAGACCTTATATGTTGGTGGTAAGTAGTAAAGTAACAGTCCTGAAGCATTTTAATAGTGTTGATTTTACCCTTCATACAGACATGTGTCTCAGTGCCAAGAAAAAAGCTGTGCTCCTTTTTTTCTCTAGCCCACTTAAGATTCTCCTTAAAATGGTTACAGTTAGTTATCTATTAAAAGTTTACTGTTGCTGTTACCTACTTGATTAACATGTCCTCCTGTTGGGGTTGTCTTTCCATTGTCTTTCCATTTCTTGTCAACCTGAGGCAAAGGCAAGTATCAGCTCGGAAGGGGTGATTTCTTTACCCACTTTTCATAAATGGAACTTTTTTATTTACAGCAGGACAACAAAGTTTGGCAACGATAAGGCAGAACACAGTCGTGTAGAACTATTGACTATTAAAATCATGCGATTCTAAACAAAGCTCTTGCTGTAAGAACAATACTAAATGTTTGTTTGTTTGTTTGTTTGTTTGTTTGTTTTTAAATGATGTACTTAGCTAAATAAAGACCTTATATGTTGGTGGTAAGTAGTAAAGTAACAGTCCTGAAGCATTTTAATACTGTTGATTTTACCCTTCATACAGACATGTGTCTTAGTGCCAAGAAAAAAAGCTGTGCTCCTTTTTTTCTCCAGCCCACTTAAGATACTCCTTAAAATGGTTACAGACTGTTAGTGATCTATTAAAAGTTTACCCTTATTGTTACCTACTTGATTAACGTGTCCCCTTGTTGGGGTTGAAACAGGCTGTAGAAGTGTCCTATGTTCACTGCTGGTACAGATCATCTATGGTGTATATACCCTCATTTTTTTGAGGCTTAGCACAGACATCTTCAACGGATTGAATGAAGAATCCTTTATACTTAAACCATTTCTCTTCATTGACCAAGGAATCTAGGGAGTCTTGACGCCTGAATCAGATATAACAGCCTATACAGAAGCCAACAATGTAGATAAGATGAATCGTAACTCCATTGCATATCAGCTTTCATTAGGAGCAGAAGTTCATTTAAAAACATAGGATGATAATATTGGCCGAGTACTAAGAATATAAATAGTCAACAAAAGCCTTCTGTAGAATAATTATTCTACCATTTCTGGTACTTTTTGCATCCAGAATGTCTGAAAAGATGGTCCATACATTATAATGGAGATAAATATTAGTTTGAAAAGCTTAAATAACTCATTTTTTTCAGCAACTTGTAATCTGACATAGAAAAGTAATGAACTAAGACCCAAAATTCATGGAAAATATTATCCTAATATTACTATATATATATTGATTGTTATTATTAGTGTAACATATACTCCTGTTGCTTTTTTTTTAGTGCTCTTCATTCCAAGATTAGGGTCTTAGGAGCATCCTGGCATTTCTTCTTTCTCTTCTGTGAAAATATACAATGAAACAAAGAGAACAGGCATCTCATTTGACTTTATGTACTCTTAGATTGATTTAAGACAATACTCTGCTTCTTTCATTTCCTGCACTCTTCTCTTATTTAGTTATTTGTTATAGTGATAATAAGCACTGCATTTTCATACTCAGTAATAGTCAAAGGATATTATTTGTCCATAGCTGACAATTTCTGGGAGTAATTATGTTGGGGATCACTTTGGAAAAGATCCCAATAAACTCATGTATTTCTGTTTTGTCTGAAAACTTCCATTCATCACAGCAATGGCTCCCTTTAAGATGGTAACCTCTGAAGAATGACATGACTCTTTTCATCTACCTCATTTTCCAAGATTTTACTTCTCTCTTCTGCTAATCTGTTTATTCCTCTGCTTGCTCCAAATATTCGCTGACATATTTTTAGCTTTATTCTCACATTTTAAAGCTCAGCAATACTAATACTTCAAAATCAATGTGATTTTCTGCTAGATAAATACTTATCTTATTTTATTCCTTTCCCATCCACCATGGCAATATCTTCAAGGGGTTTTGACTGTGCTCATCCTCTTTGATCTCTGCTTGATTTTACAGCACAACTATTTAGAGTGGGGGATGCCTGTGTTTTTATTTTAAAGGTTCTTTTCAATATCTGTGAACAGGCCTTCCTGAAAGATTTATTATTAGTGTCCAGAAGGGCTGCCTCCTAGTGCCACTCACTAATACATGGGTTATATTTGCCTTCCCTTCCTCCAAGCAGTGTTGTAAGCTTCCCTAAGAGCATGGACACTAGAAATTATGCAAAACCTCCTACATTCTCCTGCCTTAATTTATATTTTGATTTATTTAGTGAGGCTGCTGAAACAAGAAAAAAGACCTATTTTGTTTAGATTCCCTCAGGAACCAGGACATAAAAAAACCCCAAATCCACATTTTCTCCATGAGAGGACAAACTTGCCATTTCTTTACCATTTTCTGAAATTACAATGTCCCTTTGTCAGCTACTTAGGTAAATCAGTCTGTAAGACAAATTAGGCAGTCCAAAACTCTTTCAGAACTCAGAAAGAATGGTTATAATAACAATACTTGATAGGGATCTAACATATTTCTCACAATTCACTTTCTGGCATAAAAAAAACCTGAAACCACTCCTCTCTACCCAGATTCCACAACTTGGCTTCCTACATTTCCCATCTTTTCTCATATCTGGCTTTGCTCAATTGGCTTGAGATCAAGACATCCATATTTAAGTCTTTATCAGAGCTAGGAGTTCTCACTTTCCATCAAGATAAGTAAAGTTCAGTCAATAAATTAAATAAAGCATAAGCAGTTTGGACCAGTTCATTTCTCTAGAAAACTTTGCTAAACTATTTGCCAATTAGTTGCCTAAACTTTATTACTACTTGAGATGCATTATATTTTACAACTATTTGGAACAGAAATACCTCGTACAGCACTACAAGCTTGGGGAATTATGGCTGAAAATCTGCCTGGCAGAGAAAGACCTCAGGGTGTTGGTTTGACAGCTGACTGAACATGAGCCAGCAGTGTGCCCAGGTGGCCAAGAAGACCAATGACATCTTGGCTTGTATCAGAAACAACATGGCCAACAGGACCAGGAAAGTGGTTTTCCCTTTGTACCCAGCATTGGTGAGGTCACACCTCAAATATTGTGTTCAGTTTTGAGACCCTCACTACAAGAAGGACGTTGAAGTCCTGGTACATGTCCAGAGAAGAGTAATTAAATTAATGAGGGGGCTGGAAAAAAAGTCTTACAGGGAGCAGTTGAGGGAACTGGGGCTGTTTAGCCTGGAGAACAGGAGGCTGAGGGGAGACCTTATTGCTCCCTACAACTACCCGAAAAGCAGTTGCAGAGAGGTGTGTTGGTCTCTTCTACTAAGTGAAAAGGGTGAAAGGTAATCAGGGGAGAAAGCTGCATCAGGGGAGGTTCAGATTGGTCATTAGGAAAAATTTCTTCGCAAAAAGGGTTACCTGGCACTGGAACAGTCGGCCCATGGAGGTGAGAGGCATTTAAAACATGGGCAGATGAGGTGCTTGGGGACATGATTTAGTACTAGACAGGTACATTTGGAGTTGATAAACTCTAAGGTTTTTTCCAACCTTATAATTCTATGTTATCATGTACTGGCGTGGACACTGAGGGTTGGAATAAAGCTGCTTGTCATTAATATACATGAGTGGAACTTAAAAAATAAGAAGGTGTAGAAGATAAATTGTATAATTTTATGACCATTCAGATGTTGGGAACCCTTTACATGCACCAGATGGACTTCTCTGTCAGGTTACATAACATGGTTTGCAGAAATCCACCTGTGTTGAGTTTTAAATGTAGGCTGTGATATCTGCTCACTTGTATGTAAGTTTTGTTGAAATAATGATCATGAACCATGTCTTGTTTCACTGGTGAGTGGCAGGTGGACAGCCCTTAGCATGCCAAGACAATGAGGGAGATGACAAGGGAGTTGTATATATGGTTGCCAGGATACACACAGGTTAACTTGACACACACCTTCACTACGTGTTAGCTGAGAATCAAATGTGTACTACTACTAAGAGATTAAAGAGTGGTCATTACTGCTAACATATAACTATCTGCATAGCTACAGTCTGAGCCCAGATTCTGCTTGAAATCACTGGCTCCTCATAAAAGATCTTTTGTAAGGTATTTCTAGACACCATCTATTATCTGAAGGTTCCCTACTTTAAGCCACCTGCTGAAAGGGCAATATCACATTAGAAAAAAAGGCTAGAGATCCAATTCCCTGTCCTATAAACCCCCTGCTTTTCCAGTTATAGTCCTGTTTTCTTCAGTGCCCAGTTTTTTGCTTGATTTACAATTTCTGCATTATATTTGCCTTCCTTTGAATAGTCAGACCTCCTTCCTGTGATGTTAGTCTTTATGTATTTTAATCTATAACTTAAGTTTCATCCTCTTTCAAGGGTCCTTAGAAGAACTGAGTCATGGTTTAAACTGCAGATGTCTGCAGTGCAGGTGCTGAGTCAACATTACTGCTGTAGCATCAGAGGACTACCCAGTCTGGAGAGGGTGGAAATGATAGAATGACAATATCTAAAATGCCTCACAAGATTAAGACTTTTTAGAATTTCTTGGAAGACCACATCCCGTGCTCCAACTGCAGTGGGAAAGGAACAGTTCTCAGATGGCTGTCCAATGTGTTACCTTCCAGGACATCTATCAAGTAATAGGCCTGCAAATAAGACTGTGAAAAGGCAGGGGATTTTGACCTTGTACCTAATACTTTTGAAGACTGAATTCATAAGTACAAACAGCCTTAAGAATCTGGCAGCTGGGACATAAGTTCCTTGAAGTTTTGTATTTTGAAGCCAAAATATCTATCGGTTAAGCAACTGTCAGCACTATTTCCTTTGCTTGATCTACAGTTTTTAGACCTGTACATGTCTCTAGTGTTTATCTCCAGGATTCATGTTTTTAAACATTTTATTTCTTATTTCCACAACAGTTTGTCAGAGGCCTACTAAAGAGAATGTG
>WAAB01007565.1:17344-40443 GCA_013389865.1 Piaya cayana | reverse complement strand
TCCACCCATACTTTAAACCCCTCCAGGGAAGGTGACTCAACCCCCTCCCTGGGCAGCCTCTGACACTGCCCAATGACCCTTTGTGTGAAAAACTTCCTCCTAATCTCTAGCCTGAACCTCCCCTGGTGGAGCTTGAGGCCATTCCCTCTCGTCCTGTCCCCTGTCACTTGGGAGAAGAGCCCAGCTCCCTTCTCTCCACAACCTCCTTTCAGGCAATTGCAGAGAGCAATGAGGTCTCCCCTCAGCCTCCTCTTCTCCAGGCTAAACACCCCCAGCTTGTAAGCTAGGCAATTCTTCTTTCTGCCGCTCCTTAGCCTGAAGGAAAATCCCTTTTCCATTAAAATCTGCTTCTTTTTCAATCTCAGCACCGAACCCGGGGCCATAGAAGGCCTTGGTTTCTGGCTCTGGCATTCAAAGGGTTTTTATTTTGTTTCCCCTTGCCAGCTGTAGTCAATCCATGAGCGACTCTCCAAACTTCATGACATACAGCAAACAGCAGCCGTGATGGTATTTCGTGTCGGGTTATCACCTTCCATTCTGCTTGGGATGCCCCAGCAAACGTGCCCCGAGCAGGTGGGAGCCCAGGTTCTCGCTTTCGTGAACTTTCTGCCTTCCTTTGTCTCTTTGACAGAGACACCTGACTCCCACGGTACTTCTTGTTATGGCAAAAGCCAAATGATGGAACTGGGCGATGACTGAAAATAGCTCGCCCACTTGAGAGTGATAAAAGCATCTGTTGAAAATCTGGTAACCAGATCTCCTTGGTACCAGAAAAAAAACACACACACACCAAAAAAAAAAACCCAACCCAACGGGTGGGTGGTGTACACGGTACAAAGAAAGGGAGTCCCTGAGTGTCAGCATCTGGCAAGGCCACGTGTAGCATAATCTGATTAGTTTTCAGTTCCACACCCACAAACCGAAAGATAAAAACGCACACCCCTCCTCCCCAAGGAGGTAAAAATCTTCGAGCATCAACAGCACATTTACATTCTGCAAGTCAGCCCCTTCCACGGCCCGATTTACATCTTGGCTCCTCCAGCAGAGCGGTGGAAGCTCGCTGATGAGAGACGAGCTCACGTCCCCTTCCAGTTACCACATCCAGCCGGCTCGAGATTGCCTGGCTTTGATCTGGGAGGCATTCCTCCGTTTTGTTTAAACTGAAATGATTAAGCTGGAGAAGAAGCCTTTTCACATCTTCCGCCGCAGCTGGGATGTGATAATTGAACTTTAGCTTCTGGGGGCCATTTAGCACATTCCGAGGCCGTCCTGGACCGGCGAGCTGAAGCAGCAGCGCAGGCGCCGTCTGGGTGACCAGTTTGCACTGACTTTATCGCTCTCTCTCAGGACTATTTTCTAGTTCGGTTCATGTGAAATGGCCAGAAGTGGTGCTGGGGAGGGTTAATACCTCTAGAAACTCACACCCAGGTTGGTGTTTGGCTGAGTAGCAGCGAGACACCAGAATATTGCTGTCGTTTTGGAGCAAACCGCGGATTTCTAACCCCTCACACATTTTCTACCGTGACAACAGACAAACCAGAACAGCTTGTGTAGCTTTTGTCTGTTAACATCCAATTTTTCTCATCTCTTCCCCGTTCCCTTGCCTGCAACTTGACCTGTCCCAATGGCTGCTGGATCCCGTCCTTGTTCAGCTCATCGTGGCTCAGCCTCAGTCTTTGCGGCTGTGTTTCGTATCCAAGACTGCCTGTGTCCATAGCCGTTTATCCTCCATCCATTCCACTAAATCATCTTCGTAACAGAGCAGCTGGCACTAAATGCAGCCTTGCAGGCACTGGAATAGCTGCGATGCGACTTTATTCTGCTCTTTATGTGGCTTTTATATTGCGTTTTAACGTAGCGACTGCTGCAGCCGATCACAGATCCGCCCTCAGCCATCCACACTTGCTCCCCTAATCTTTTTTCCTGATATGAAATTACGCCTCCTGACTGAGACCGGGGAACACAGCTTTTCTTAGCACAGTCCCCCGGGATCAGGAATTTCTCTGTCAGCGGACACATATATCAACGAGAGATGAAAAGCAGCTTGTGGAATGAGTTTTAAACATGTATCACATATTTCATTGCTGCTGCTTGTGTGCTACTCAGAAGGCCTTTTTTTAAGAGTGTTTTTAGCCCATACCTCATGGCTCCTCGGTATTTAATAGGATTTTTTTTTTTTTTCCTGCACGGGAGTCGGAGCACAAGAGTTATTTAAGTTGCTTCCACTGCTCTGTGAACGCCTCCGGAATATGAAGGTTTTGTTGAGTTTCCTGCTAAGTTTCAGTGTGAGGCACGTCTGAGCTCTTATCAAAGCACAGTAACCCAGAAGGTGTGAAGCTGTAGCGTAACCTCATCTCGCTGGGACGCTGCACTGGGGGAGAGCGGCTCCTTCTGTGCGTCTCTTTGTCACAACATGACTCTCTGTTACATCTCTAAATTTTAAACGTCCAGAAGGGGAAGGCAAGTCTGCCTTCGGCCCCTTGCTGGTGTCTGGGGACTTGCAGTTCCATTGATGCCTGGGGTCTTCCAGATGTGCACTGAGCTCTTATTCCTTACAGTATTTTTTGGGAGGGGAGGAGGTGGCAACACCCAGAAACATCTCTAGGTCATTTCGATTCAACCAGATGTGGGAATCTTTAAATCTTTCTTCTTATTTTCCTTTTTTTTTTCCTCCCCCCACTCTTTCGCCTGCGTATACTACAGTGCATGCCAATGCTGCTCAGTTTTGTCTCTCTGGGATAGACCTAGTTGAGTATAATAATCATACAGAGAATTGCAGAATGGTTTTGGTTGGAAGGGACCTCAAAGCCCATCCAGTCCCACCCCTGCCATGGACAGGGACACCTCCCACTGGATCAGGGGCTCCCAGCCCCATCCAACCTGGCCTTGAACCCCTCCAGGGATGGGGCAGCCACAGCTTCCCTAGGCAGCCTGGGCCAGGGCCTCATCACCCTCAGCGTGAAGAATTTCTTCCTAATGTCTCATCTAAATCTTCCCCCTTCCAATTAAAGCCATTCCTTATTGTCCTATCACTCCAGGACCTTGTGAAAAGTCCCTCTCCAGCTTCCCTAGAGCCCCTTTCAGCACTGGCAGCTGCCCTAAGGTCTCCTTGGAGCCTTCTCTTCTCCAGGCTGAACATCCCCATCTCTCTCAGCCTGTCCTCATAGCAGAGGTGCTCTAGCCCTTGGATCATCTTTGAGGCTCCCCCTGGGCCCATTCCAACAGTTCCATGTCCTTCTTCTGTTGAGGATTCCAGAACTGGACACAGGGGTCCAGGGGGGGTCTCAGAGCAGCGGCGCCGAACCCCTTCACTCCCTACTGACCACGCTGCTTACATAACAAGTGTTCCTTGAGTTATCTGAAGACAGTTAAAATAGGTAGTGCAGCTTTATCTTTAGGGATTCTTTAGCAAAAAAAAAAGAAGTTGTATAAATGTATAAACATGTATAAACTTAGCATAGCGTTTTTCTCTGAAAATTCAAAACCAAATTCACTCTGGGGATGGATTCATTCCCAGATACATTCAGTCCCAATGTGTGAGACCAGAGATAAGCTAATGATCTTTTGCCTTATTTTGAGCCCTCTTGAACTTGCTGAAATGTTATTACAGAAAAGGAGAGAGGATGGAGGTGCCTTTAAAAAGCAGAGTGGACAATACGACCGGCAAAGGGAAAGGCAAATTCATAAAAATCGTGGAGGAAAAGAAGGTGGAGAAGGAGAAATCCTAAGAAACTACTGAGGGCGCATGTGTGTGCGTGCGAAAGTGGTTTCTTCAAGTTTAGCAGCACCCGGCTTGCAGAAGTCGTAATTTAAATAGATTGAAAAGATAATTGTAAAGACTACCAGGTTAGATGTTATCCTGTTAATTAAGCTGCCATTACAGAGTTGTTACAAGCCCTTCAAAAATCGTTCCCCATTTAAAGTGATTGATGCCTCCTGAAGAGAGGAGTCACCACCCATGTCAGTGCTAACGCAGCGCAGCACCTTCCCCTTAAGAAGAAAGTGCCCAGCTACCCCGAGCTTTTGTATCGAGTCACCCTAGGGGAGGAAAATCATACTTGAAAATTATTTTTTTTAAAACTGCTAGTGAAACTTCTCCATCCAGAATCTTCTCCTCTCCCAACGTGAATCCTTTGCTTCTCTGTCTAGGACCATGATAGGAATGGTTGGACTCGATGATCCGGTGGGTCTCTTCCAACCTGGTTATTCTACGATTCTATGATTCTCATTTGGATTTAGCTGTCTCATACTGACAATGATTTCCCTGCAGTTACATTTGGGAACCATGACCCAGTTAGATGATGTGAACCCATGTGTTTCGGTGCTGTGGTGATAGATGTCATTAAAGGTAGCCTCACAGCTCAATCTCAGGACTCAGTAGCCCCATTTCTGCTTTTAAAATTAATTAACTAGTGCCAGAATTGGCTCTCTGGCCCTAAGACCAATGGCAGAATCTAACTGTGTCTGCAAAACTGATTTCTCAGGCCACTGGGGGATCATCTGGAAGGGCTCAAGGACCCTACCAAGGACCTTTCTTATTTTTAAAGGCATAAAAATACCCTCCCCGGTTATTGCTCCTGCCTGTGCCCTAGCACTGCTTGGAGGGATGGAGGCAGATGTGGTTCTAGGTAGCAATTCAGGGGGGTTGGACCCCCATTTCAGCTCTGCCAGGGCTTTTTCTGTGACCTTGGTCAGTAATCTGGGCTAAGATTCATTCCATTTAACGTTGACTAATGGTGAGGGTGTCTCTTTAAACTAGTCACGTGCGCTCCCTCTCTGATCAGAGAAGGAAACGAGAGCAAATCCAGGAGGTGAATCATCCTGTTTTAAGACTTGGTGTCAGAGACAAATGAGATGAATTGCCCTCTGGAAGAACCTATTTCTTTCCATTAACTGTAGAGGAAGTCTACGGTAGAAGAGTTTAGACTGGGTGCTTGATTTATGAGTGGCTAAAGTGAAGTAAAATTAGTCCCAACCTGAATCTCAGCGCAAGTAAAATTAGTCCTAACCTTAACCTCTATGCATGTTGATAGTATTAACACCTTCTGTGCCTCCCATTCAAATTCAAATTGGGTGAGGGGCATCCTATAATTAATTTGGGAAGAAATTAAACATAGGAGCACTGTGACAGTGTTAAAAAAAAAAAAATGAAGGGAAGATTGAATTTTCTTAGCAAAAATCCGCAACCAGGCATGGAGCAACTGTCCCACCTGATAATTTGTACTCACATATGAGACTTGATATCTGAAAAATGAGCCTACGTGAAGTAGTCAAAGGGGCAAACTTTCCTATTACTTCGTGTAGTTAAAGCAGGAGAAAAAAAAAGACAAAAAAGGTCTTGCGTGGGTGTCCTCCTAAGTGCTTATTTTGATCCGGATTGCTCCATGTCACACACCTGCATGGGCACAGTTGTGCTTGTTAAGGCTTCACCAGCACAACCATGTCCAAACCACAGATCTTCCTGCTGTCACTGTGTCATTGGGGGTAGCCGAGATACCTGTAAGTCCGTTAAATCTGATAACAGGTCCTTAGAGGCCGTATTGGGGTCTTTTTTGGGGGTGTGTTACGTTACTAAATCTTGTCATTAACGCTTTTATTTTATGATTTGCTGTTTCCAGGGCACAGACAGAAGCTTGATGACTCTAAACCTAGTTTGTTCTCTGAACGCCTCAGTGATTTAGGGCGCATTCCTCATCCCAGTATGAGAGTAGGGGTCCCGACCCAGAGCCCACGGCCCTCTCTGAACTCTGCACCAAGTCCTTTTAATCCACAAGGACAGAGTCAGATTACAGGTAAGAGACAGAACCGTAGGTTTGGCTTGCGCAGGCGATGGTAGCAATTGCTTATGGGTATTTGTGTCTCGACTGCAGTAAAAGAGGCTGTTACGTAGTGAGAGATGTGTTCCAAGCAAAGCTAGGTGGGAAGTGGATTTTTCTATAGCGCTTGAACGTGAAAATGTCTGTCTTTTTTTTTTTTTTAATTAAATAGCTTTTTGCCTTAAGTCTAAATTAGTCGAAAATCATCAGTTTGGGGAAAGTGAGTAGGAATCTGGTGAAGTTCTAACTGCTACGTTGCTCTGCCTTCTCCTCTGTATGTGCAGTAGTACGTATTAGTGAATATTAGAATGAACATTTTTATTCAGCCTTTTTAATTTTGCACTGGTATTGAGGGACGTGGCCAGCATTTCATGGGTTTTATATCAGAATAATAACACAAACTTCGGACACGGTGGCTTCCTTCCAGTGCTGATCGTGGTTAACGATGAACAAACTGGGTTATGGAGGAATCACCGATGGTTGCTTGTGCGGGTCGTATGCAACATTTATGGTCGTATACAAAATTTATGATTGCACGCTGAGAGGCGGATTCCGTTGTGCTGCGAGAAATCACAAAGTACCGCGTGTCACAGATTGTAAGAGTGAAATCAGAGAATCAGAGAATCATTTAGGTTGGAAAAAGACCTTTAAGATCATCAAGTCCTACTCTAAACTGCCAAATTCACCACTAAACCACGTCGCTATCAATTCGATTTTGTTCAATGAATGAGCTCAATGCCAAATTTTCTATTAAATTGAGCCCAGGATCATAAAAATCAGGATATCTGCTTCCAACATTGTCTGTCATCGGCAAGAGAGAACCTGCTCCGAAGTCAACTGAGAATTACACAGTGTTTGAGCAGAATAGGATGCAACTCATTCTTCTCCAGGTGCAGTAACTTTAGTGTAGAAAGGGTTAAACTTTCAGACTAAGAGTAGCTTAATAGGTCATTTAACTGTGCTAGAAGTTTGTAACAAAGCTGTGAGGCTTACTAAATATACCAGTTCGGTCATTTTTCTAAATTCATAGCTGATCAAATTTTTCAGAAGGGTTTCCAAACAACCTGTACCTAATTTTAGCTGTTTCTGTACTCAAAAACCTGTGCTGATGCATTTGTGTCTATCTGGGATGCGAAGAGGAGTTGCTCCTGACCCATTCGCTTGTGAGAGCCCTTGGAGAAGTTCATCTAGATGCAAATCCATGCACAAAGCCCTCGGCTCAATTTACTAGACTGGTTTAAAACTCAGTTTGGCTGCTGTTGCCTCATCTATACCAGGAGACCTTTGCCAAACTCAAGCTCCACCAGGGGAGGTTTAAGCTAGAGATTAGGAGGAAGTTTTTCACGGAAAGGGTCATTGGGCATTGGAATATGCTGCCCATGGAGGGGGTTGATTCACCTTCCCTGGAGGGGTTTAAGGTGTGGGTAGACAAGGTGCTGAGGGACATGGTTTAGTGTTTGATAGGAATGGTTGGACTCGATGATCCAGTGGGTCTCTTCCAACCTGGTGATTCTGTTATTCTATGATTCTATGATTCAATGTTATATACCCACCAGTATTCCTTCACTGGTAAAGCACTCCTAGTATAGATATAATCTGAGTCAATCTAGGAAGATTTCTGGTTTCGTGTTTCAGGTGGTTTTTGACACGATACCAGCTGAAACTTAGTGGTTTTAACAAAGTGTTGTGGCTTTCTTGCCTTTTTTTCTTTTTTTTTTTTTTGTTTTTTTTTTGTGTTTTTATTAAAGTGTTGTGGTTTTTTTGTTTTTTTTTTTTTTTTAATTTTGGTGTTTGACTGGTTTATTAATTTGCAGTAAGAAAGAGAATTGTAACGAAAAAAATTGTTCCCATCAGCTGTGGCAAAGGCCTCCCAGATCTAGAACCCTTAGCTTTAACTACTGCAAAATCTTTATAAGATATTAAATACGTTGATAGTACCTGCAGAAGAGAAGGTTCTGAGGAGACCTTAAGCAGCCTTCCAGTACCTGAAGGGGCTCCAGGAAAGCTGGGGAAGGGCCTGGAGTGATGGGATGTGTGGGAATGGCTTTAAATTGGAAGGGGAAGATTTAGAGGATACGTCTGGCTTTAATTCTTCACGTTGAGGGCAGGGGGTGGAACCTTCCAACCCAAACCATTCTATGATTCTATGATTCTATCCCTGTTACACGGACCCTGGGGCCCACCAGCTTCCCAGAGCAGGTTTTTCTCTGGGCTTAGTATTTTATTCATTGGACACATTAAATCAGGGCCCTTGTGCATATAATTTTCTGGGTAAGAACTGCTGAACTAAAACCCCGTATTTTTTCTAACCTACTGTCTTCTCTCTGGTGGCATTTGGGAACATAGTTTCTGAGAAAGCAGAGGGAAATCCAGGGCTATAATCAGGTTTGGTGGGTTTTTTTTATTCTTCCTTGTGCTTCCCAAGTTTACCTATTGTGCAACACTATATATAGGAATGAAGGAGGGTGAAATTCTTCCTGACCCCGTCTGGTGATGATCTTATGCCCTGAAGCATGAGAACTGAGACCCCCTTGTACTGGTGATTCTATGATTCTATAGTAGCCTTTGAAGAACTATGAAGGGCAGTTGGAGCAGTGCGGTCAGGTTAAATCTGTGTGTGTAGAATCATAGAATCCCTAGGTTGGAAAAGACCTTTGAGAACATCAGGTCCAACCATACCTGTCTACTACTAAATCTTACCCCTCTATGAACACTTCATGCACGCAAGCAGAAAGTGTACGTGGCTACGATTATCCTGTTGGCCTCCCAGCAAGACCAAATATTCCTCCATTTAATCAAAGTTCAGTTCCTCTGAAAATGTGTTGGGCTTTTTATAAACAATAAAAGAAGTAATAAGTACTTCTGGGCCTGAAACGCCACTTTCTGTTATGTGGATGCTGTCTGGTAATTTGTAATTTTTTTTTTTCTTTTATAATTGAGCCTGGCGAAGAGGAGGCTGAGGGGAGACCTCATTGCTCTCTCCAACTACCTGAGAGGAGGTTGTGGAGAGGAGGGAGCTGGGCTCTTCTCCCAAGGGACAGGGGACAGGACAAGAGGGAATGGCCTCAAGCTCCTCCAGGGGAGGTTCAGGTTGAACATAGAAAAAAAAATTGGAAAGGGTCATTGGGCAGTGTCAGAGGCTGCCCAGGGAGGGGGTTGAGTCACCATCCATGGAGACGTCTAAATGATGGGTGGATGAGGTGCTGAGAGGCATGATTTAGTGATTGACAGGAATGGTTGGACTTGATGATCCTGGGGGTCTTTTCCAACCTGGTGATTCTGTGTAGTCTGTGTTTTCTTCCTAGCTAAGTGTAATCTCATATGCTGCTCTCGTTCGCATAAATGCCTCCTGTAGAAAATATTCTGCTGGGTTTGATTAATAAAGCATTTCTCTGCCTCGTCATAAATCAACAGCAGTGTTTACAGATCTGGGAGGCGAAAACTTCAGATAAGCTTTAAATAGGCCTGACTGGAAACGAAGCTGTGTGGCGTTTGCTGTCTTCTCTGCAAATTTAGGAGTCAGCAGTTCATAGTTCCAGTTGAGACTTCATGAGAAGAAGGGAGGATGTGGTGCTGGTGGGGCAGAGGGAGGTGAGCCGGATTTCCCATTTATTGTGGATTATGTGCTTTTCTTGCCAGATAAACTCGCGGTCATGAGACATTTCATAATACCAAATCGCTCTAATATCCCTCAAAACAGCGAGGGCTTGGCTACTTATTAAAGTTTGTAGCCAGTAAGTGGCTTTACAGTGGTCTGATACTCAATTTGCCACGTTCTCCAACCTTGTATCATAGAATCATAGAATAACCAGGTTGGAAGAGACCCACCGGATCATCGAGTCTCCTTCTGTTTAATGCTCCCACAGTCAGCGTGAGCACGTTCCGTCGGTGTGAGCTATCTGAGACGTGCTGGCTTCCCTACAAGGCTTTTTGGTGCTCTTGAAGATGTTGCTTGTAATCTGTAAAGCTCTACGTGCGTTGACGTCCCACCAGAAGTGCTGGGATGCTCTTTGCAGACAGCCCCCTGGGTTCTTCTGGGATGAGCAGGTGCTCATTGCCACACAAACCATGCCAGTGAGACAAAGTTGGTGCTGCGGATGAGGTGCCTCTTTGATCGGGTGTTAGGAGACCAAGGCAAATTGCTTAGTGGCTGCTGTTTGGTGTGGCAGTAGGGAATGAGCCATCCACCAATTTCCTTGTTGTGGTGCGATATTCACTGGGAGTTGCCCATGTGGCCACCGGGCTGGTGTGGCATGGGGATGTATTAATAGGAAAATAAACCCTTGTTCAAAACCAAGGAGTATTTAATGACTTTTATTGGAATTTTGGACCTTTATTGCTCTCTACAACTACCTGAAGGGAGGTTGTGGAGAGGAGGGAGCTGGGCTCTTCTCCCAAGGGACAGGGGACAGGACGAGAGGGAATGGCCTCAAGCTCCATCAGGGGAGGTTCAGGCTGGACATAAGGAAAAAAAAATTCCCAGCAAGGGTCATTGGTCACTGTTAGAGGCTGCCCAGGGAGGGGGTTGATTCACCTTCCCTGGAAGGGTTTAAGATGTGGGTGGATGAGATACTGAGGGACATGGGTTAGAGACTGGTGGGAATGGTTGGACTCAATGATTTGGTGGGTCTCTTCCAACCTGTTGATTCTATGATTCTATGAATTAACCAAGAGTTCCTTTTGAAACACCTTTGCTTTTTAATCCTTTAGCCTACTAATTTAGGGAAAATAATTAGTTCCTAATAACTTTAACATTAAATACTGGTTTTCTATGACAAAATTATTATTGCTAGTAAGCACATAAACTATTTTTGTTTCATTCTTCTTGAAGTCTCGCATAGCTAGTGCATGATTAAACAGAAATAGTATTTAAAGCCCGTCTGGCCCACACCTGAATCCGAAAGAACTCGGCACTTTGGGGTCCGCTCTTATATTTCTTTTCTCTGTCTGGGTCGTGTTTATTTTCCTAGAGTATCAGAGTGCAGGTTTTACAAATCACAGCGGCGGGGCCGGGCTGTGGCAGCACGAGGCACAGAGTCGCCCTTATTCAACATGGCATTTTAACTAGGGCTCCGCCGAGGCAACATGGAAGGGTCATTAAAAAGCAAATCGTCCAATAAGCAGAGGCCTTTGCTGAGGCAACGCAGATTCAATTTGAACCCGGCTCGCTGCCCGTAAATCAGGGATCCTGTCTGTTCACATTTGGATGCTGGTATATTTGCTTTTTTTTTAATGTTTTTGCCCTCTCCCTAACGGCGCTCGCGCAACTTTCTCCCGTATCCGATTACGTTCCCAGCCAGGCACGGAGCCGCTGCTGCAGTGGTTCCGTACGAGACGAGGAAAGCTGTTGTTTTTTCTAAAATGCCACCGGTGAGGATTAGCTCCTGCCAGCTGGGAGAAGCCACGGGTGTAACGGCAGGAGTGTGGTCAGCGTGAGGATCTTGGCAGCTGGGCTGTGGGGACTGCAGAGTGGGCGTTAAGTGAGGTTTCATGCTCCATCACCACCGTGGCTCCGTCTGATCTATAGGCAACCTGTGACATCCAGCACTGAAATAACAGCACTCAAAGCAGGTCCCATGGCATCTTTTTTTGCTTTCCTTTTCATGTCTTCCCCCCCATGGACCTCAGCAATGTTTTGGGTTGGTTTCTCATCATTTTTAGTGCGCGAGGGAGCAGATTTAAAGACTTAAGAGCTGGATTACCTGGAAGTTAGTGGGGGGATCCATCTCCTCTGGAAGGCAAGGGCTGGTTTCAGGGGCAACGGGGAAGACCATGGGCAGAAAGCATCTTCGACTCTCAGGTGGAGGATGAGAGGGGCACCAGCTGGTTCCTCCTTAATTCCCCTATTCAGGACTTGCAGGCAGTGGGCTGGATGCTGCCTTTTTGGAGAAGCAGGGAGGAGGCAGAAAGCTGTGCTCATCACAGGGTTATCCTGAGCTCTGGATGTGAAGCTCTGCAGCATCTGCCTCAAGGACCAGTCTCTTGTTCTCCAAGACCATCAGCTGCAGGAGAAATTTGAAACAGAAGCTGTTATTAACCTGGCACTATGCAAGTGCCCTGCCAGGGGCTGGCTGGGTTTTACCTGGTACCAGCAGCGATCCGAAGAACTCACCAGTTTGTAGTTGCCACACATCAAAGTACATGATTGCCTGGAACAGACGATTTAATAGTCCAAGCAATAGGCTTATAGAGAGAATTGTGCCTTCAACCCACTGTGATGTGGAGCAAAACCCTCTGTGATGTGGAGTTTGATAGGAATGGTTGGACTCGATGATCCGATGGGTCTCTTCCAGCCTGGGGATTCTATGATTCTATGAAAAGCTGCAGGACTCAGCAGATGGAGCGGTGGTGTTGGGATTTCTGCTGCTGCGAGCTCAAGGATGGCTGCAGCCTGCTGGATTTTATACAAATTGATTGCATCCTTCAGGCAGCTGGCGAGCTGCCATTGTCAACCTCCGTTTGCTAAAGCTTCTGTCCTTCCTATTAACGTATTCTTTTAACTTCCCCTGTCCCCCCAACCCCCTTTTTTTCAAATTATTTGCCCTTCTGGCATGACTTGTTCAAGTTTTTTTTTTTCTTTTACAAATGTGACTCTTGAGGGGTGGGAGGAGAAACGGTTTTAGGAGTTCTCGAGGCCAGAATCTGGTGTAAATTATGCCTGTGCCCGTCGGGGTGTAAATCCATTGGGTTTGACTTCATAGATGGAACTGAGCGATCTAAATCAAGCCCCGGGCTTGAAAATAGGAATTAGTCAAAGAGGAGAGGGATTCTGCGTTCTGGATGCTGTTTAGCTGGGGTGGGGTGGTGCTACAACAATAGTTGGGTTACTCATGCAGAAAATCATCTTGGCTCGGTTAAGATCAGAAGTGAGGATATTGTTTTTCTTTAAGTGTTTACCAAAGAGAGTCTAGACAGCTCGTTGTTTGGTATCAAGCAGTAGCACTAAGACCAGCAGCCGGTGTTAGGGCTGATGGCTGGATTGAAATAAGAGTGGATTTGCGAAGCATCATCACGCATGGGACGTTGGGGTGTTACTGACAGCGCGGTGAGGAGCTGTGAGCCTCTAATCATCACCTAGCACATCTTGGAAAATGGGAAATCGGTATTTTTTTTCTATAGCAAATCCGAGCTCTTCATACTGCTGTGCCAAAGGAGTGGAAAAGCTTGTTTTTTCAGGGGTGTTTACAGGTTATTTTCTTCTCTCCATCGACACTTCAGGAGATTTCCATTGCAGGAATAAAAGTTCTGTTCCTGGAAAGCCAATGTAATTGGTAGAATTTGGGCTTTTTTTTTTAATTTTTTCTGATTGTTCTTTAGTTTTCTGCAATCAAACTTGGGCTGATTTTTAAAACAGCTTGTTGTCCATTCATAGAATCATAGAATAACCAGGTTGGAGGATCATTGAGTCCACCCATTCCTATCAAACACTAAACCGTGTCCCTCAGCGCCTCATCCACCCACACCTTAAACCCCTCCAGGGAAGGTGAATCAACCCCCTCCCTGGGCAGCCTCTGACAGTGCCCAATCACCCTTTCTGTGAAAAATTTTTTCCTAATGTTCAGCCTGAACCTCCTCTGGTGGAGCTTGAGGCCATTCCCTCTTGTCCTGTCCCCTGTCTCTTGGGAGACGAGCCCAGCTCCCTCCTCTCCCCAACCTCCTGTTGTAGATGCCCCGTTGCGATCGAATATGCTGAAAGCTGCACTTTCCTTCACACCCACGCAGGCGCAGCAGAAATATTTACAGAAGGAGGACGGCTCTTAGTAATCACTCCAAAATTTTCGAGCACAAGTGCCAACTCCAAGTGGCCCTCTGCCTACTTTGCTGTCACTGAACACTCTGCTAGCCCTGCCCCCTGCTTGCTGTACAGGAAGATGGGGCATTTCTGCTGACCTAGTCACTGTATTTTTCTATTAGTGTTTCCCCTTGTTTTGGAAGGATTCCTTTTGGAAGGATTTCCACATTCACTCTGCATCAGCACTCTAAGGTTTCTCATCTGTTCTGGGCTTTTCGTGACTGGGAAGCTGCACTGAGCCTGGAGCACACATGGGGCTTCGGGTGATGGCACAGAGCCCCTGGCCCACAGGGCGCTGGTGGACACGCATCAGCCCACCAGCTGGAGCAGATGGGGAAGCCAGTCTCTGGGGTAGGAGTCCGAGGAAGACCTCTTACANTTAGGTTGGACATTAGGAAAAAAATTTTCCCAGAAAGTGTCATTGGGCAGTGTCAGAGGCTGCTCAGGGAGGTGGTTGAGTCACCTTCCCTGGAGGGGTTGAAGGTGTGGGTGGACAAGGTGCTGAGGGACATGGTTTAGTGTTTGATAGGAATGGTTGGACCTGATGATCTGGTGGGTCTCTTCCAACCTGGTGATTCTATGATTCTATGAATCTGCCCTGGAAGTGCTGTTCTGGCAGCTGGCACCTCCCTGTGATGTTCCCAACATGCTCCTTCCTCCTAAGAGGTTTGATTTGCTGATGTGGGACTAGAGGAGACGAGCTGTTGGGGCCCCAGTGGCCAAAGTCTCTGCTCCACCAGTGTTGCAGGAAACATCTGGTGGGACCAAAGGCTGCCACGTGAGTCGCAGCTGTGCATCCACTTTTGAGGACTTGACGGGTCAGCTTTGGACGCTGCCTGGCAACATTTTACTCCAGAGATTGGGCAATGCTGCTGAGCAGTGATGTTTACCCTGCAGGCTAGCGGGTCACCTTTGACTTGGCAAGGCAAGAGCTGTTCGCTGCTCTTTCTTCTCATGTCCCTGCATCCTTGGCCACTACCAGTCAGCAGAGGCTGGTTTTAGGGCATTTACTCTAGGATCTTGGTGAAATTTGTATCTTCACTTTCCAGTTTCCTAATGGGTCAAAGATAACTCTTGAAGCCAGTTAGCCCCAAGGCAAAATTCCCCACTCTGCCTCGACCATGCCTTGTTGTGGAAGAATCGCAGTAACCTTCCAACCTGTGTCATTGTGACCTTCTCATCAGCAATCAAGCTCTGATGCATCATCTGTTGTTGGATTTGGTTGAGGATTTTCCTTTTTATTGTTTCCTGTTCCCTGAGAAGACGTGCTCTCATTTCCCTGGAGTTAAGTCGCTTCTACTCTAGTTTCAGGGCAGCTGTAGCTGGCACCTGAATGTCAGGTCTGGAAGCTTCCATCCAAGATAAGCACCCCATTTTGTGAGTGAGGTACTCAAACAGTGCCTGCACCTTAAAGAAATGGCCAACTAAATATAATTACAGTCTTTAAATTTAGGTAGAAATTTGAAGTGCTGAGGGACATGGGTTAGTGTTTGATAGGAATGGTTGGACTCGATGACCCGGTGGGTCTCTTCCAACCTGGTGATTCTATTATTCTATGATTCCATGAATTAAGGCTGTAAGGTGTAAAGCCAAGTCTAGCGTGGCTGTTCAAAGTGATGAGGGTGGCAGAGCTGCTCAAGGTCTTGTCGTGCCACAGGGATTGCACTGCCTCAAGTCACATGAACCTCCAGAAGGCAGCTCCTTTCCTTAGGAAAAACCCTATTTTAGACCAAAATCCTGTAAAAACATCCTCTGCCTTGATTTCTTTTCAGCCTTTACCTGCTGTATAATTTCCTTCCAGCATTGGGGGTGACCTAAACCCAAAACTTTAAGGGACTCTGTTTCGGATTCGGAAGCACAGATTGAAAAGCTCTTGGAATCTGAAGGGGATTGGATTTGAGATTGTGCTCCTGACACATCGTTAATTTTAAGATTGTTTTCCCAGCAAGCCTAGGTTTTCCGTTCCCAGTTGAAGATCGTTTACCATTGACTGAATGGTGAATTATAGTAGTGGAACGAGGCAGAGAAATATGTCGATATCAGATATAACAATGAGCAGTCGGTCAGGTTTGAACCCGCACCAGTCTATACAACCCCAGCCTTGAAATTGTTAAAACAAAGAAATTCATTACTTATAATGATCAAGTGTCTTTCGGACTTCTGAGGAGTTTTTTCTTAACCATTTGTATTACTCAACTCTAATATAAATGGCAAACGCCAGGAAAATCCTCTTAAAACTGAATTGGAAAGTTGGGGGTTTATATATATTAATATATATTTATATATATAGTTGTTTTACTTCAAGGAAGTACCTGCTTTCCAGACATGTCTTCAAACAAATCATGCCTGAACATTAAAAATAAACATGGAATAGCTGAAACAACAAGGTTTTGGGGTGTGGAAGAGCAGGGAATGGAGTTAAAAAAAGGAAGAAGAATTTAATTCCTTGAAAAGTGCCTTTGTTTATGCTGTGTGGCTGTCACATCGCTGCCTACAAAGCCCGGTCTTAGCACAGTGCTCTAATGCAGCAGAGCATTTATTAAATTTATTAAATTAATTGGACCTGATCTGCATAACTGAATTAGAGGGATGAGCAGGATTTAGAGGGATGTGCTGCAATTGCTATGAGTTGGGTTTATCTTGCAGCACCCGAACCAAACTTTGGGATTGAGAGTGCTTTGTTTTTATCGATGCAAAGACATAAAAATAATAATTTATGAGGCATTCAGCGATGTCTTTATCACCAGTTGCTAACTGAGAGCGAATGGTTTATAAATCCAGACATCAGTGGGTAAAACTAGGTCTCCCTCTCTCCCTCACGCAGTGCAATCCACCAGTGCTTCAGCAAAAAAATAAGTCGTGTTTACCCTTAAAATCATTTCCTCTGTGCATCAAAAGGCTTCATTAGCTTCCGATAGTTATCCCAAACCATTTGGTTTCACATTGTTGTAACTGAGGTGGCTGTAGGTAACTGGGCCAGCGTCCAAATGTGACATTTTTGGATGGATGCTGATAAGATTAATGGCTTTTTCCTTCTTGGATAGTATTTTCAGCCCTGAAAACACTCCCGTGTAATGTTTGAACTGGATAACAACTTGATGGGTGTGCCAAGTGCTGGCTGGAGAGTCTCTCCACCTCTCAGTCCACTTCTTAGGCTCAGAGCTGGGTCCTGGATTTGCTGTCTGCTTGTCTGAATCCTTGAGGGCTATCGAGTCCTGGTAGACCTCGATGAGAGACACCAGGAATTTGCAGCTCAGCTGCTAGATCTTTTAAAACTCTGCTCACTTCTCCATTTGCTTCTCCAAAAAGATTGTTATGGGGAGGGAAGAGCACAGAGCGAGGCTTGAAGGGGTTGAGTCTGGAGGAGCAGGTCGTGTTTGATTGCGTTCTCATTCCTTACCGCTCTGCTGTGTGCATGTTCAGTAATCCCACCTCTTTCAGTTAGGCTGTCGATATTCTAAAACTGTTCTTTCCTTTTAAAAATCTATCTTTTTTTGTTTGTTTGTTTTTCCTCTAGACCCCAGGCAGGCGCAGTCATCCCCGCCCTGGTCCTACGACCAGTCTTACCCATCCTACTTGAGCCAGATGACGTCACCGTCCATTCACTCCACAACTCCCCTGTCCTCCACTCGAGGCACAGGACTTCCAGCCATCACCGATGTGCCCAGACGCCTCTCAGGTAAAGACTGTGTTTTGCCTAAAGCGACTACGCAGACAGGAACGGGACTGGCTGAGGCTGCCCCAGCGGCCTCAGACAGATCCTAACCCGAAGAGCAAAGCTCTGTTGGTGATCACAGGGTTACTGCATGGCGGGTGGGGGGGTCAAAGTCCCTTTTTCTTCCAAGCGTAAGAGCTGCTGTGTCGCTCTGTGTCATTTGAATGTCTCTAGGTCCTTTTCAGATCAGACAATTTTTTTGTGAACCTGATCCTTATGAACGCATTCTCTTTTTTTTTTTTTCCCCCCACAAGAGGATATTTACTCGCATGTTTTGAAGTAATCGCGATATTATCTATTTTTCGGTGTTTTACTTTGCTGGTGTGTGTGACCTTAGGCATCCTGACAGATAGATGCCTTTATTTCTCCAGTAGTTAGGGCTCGGGTTCATTCTCCTGCGTTTCAATCCAGTAGCTCGAGAAAGCCTGTATCTCCTTAGTTAATATGTACTTAAGATGCTTATCAAAAACTAGCTGAGTCACTTTAGGGTAAAGATTGAACAAACTGTGCTTTGGAATGATGCAGGAGAGACGAATTACGTTTAGGAACATAGACAAGAGAGCAGCGAGGAGCTGAGATTTTTTTTTTTTTTTTTAAATCAAATAAATATGCATTTACATACTGTGCAAATAATTTCTAATGGTCTCGGCGATAAAGCTGTATGCGAAGTAATCTGATTGCCCCAAAGTGAGGCAGAGCCTGTCGTGGTGCGCAGAGTCACCTTGAGCATCTTGCCAAGAATGAGGAACCTTAGGGGAGGGAGGCTCAGTATTAAAACTCCGACCTTGAAAGTGTGGAAATATTAGCAGCGTGTGCCAAAAAGACATGTGTAACGTAAAGAAAGCCTTTATGATTCATTAGTGAAAACCAAAGAATCAGCCTCATTACATCTTATTTTTTGCATGTTTGCAAGATATTATTTATAATCTTGGATGCTGTTGCCATACACCTGTTTGACTCGCAGCCAGGTGAATTTCTTGCTGTCGTGTTTTCCTCTTCCACCGAGCTCCTCGCGCTGGAAATGTTGATCACTCCGCTGAGCTGCGTCGCTGGCAGGCTGAACTCCAGCCAGCAGGCGTGTAGGATTTGATTAGCATAGAGACTCCTTGATTTCTTTCATCTTGGAGGAGGGAAGCTTTGTTTCTCAAACAAACAGCTGCAAAGGCCTCTGTGGTCCTAGCGCGCTCTGCCTGCTCCGAGATGCCAAATGGAATGTCTCTGTGTGGGTTGGAGGCTAGTGGAGCAGGTTCCTGTGGGCTCTGCGTGAAACGCACTGATTCAGTTTAAATAAAAAGCTTGATTGCCTCGATGCTTAGGAAATGCTTGGTTTGGCCTGAAACGGGTTCGCTTTGAGTCAAGAGCCTCCTGACGGTCTGTGTTGTCGAGTGGGTTATTTTTTGCAATTGTGCCCCCAGCAAGACCTCCAGGGGAGGCTCGGCTGGGACTGCGGCAGCTGTACCGCGTGTGCTTGCCCTGCGGCCCTTGCTTGTCTGTGTGTATTCAGACGTGAGCGCCTGGCATGCGGGCACAGGCAAAATGACTAAAAGACCTGGCTGTGCACACGGCGTGGCCGCAGACTGAACTTTTCTGAAGTCGCTTCATGCTTCTTGCTCTTCATCTTTCTGGGGCTCGACCGACGCCTCCGCAAAGCTCTCACCTCTTCCCAGCGTGGGGATCTTGCTTCCAGTGATATTCAAGATTGAAAAGGGGGGACTTTGATCTTCCACGAGTGCCAGAGGTTGTCTGCAGTGTTTGCTGACGTTCAGAAATACGGGGAGCAGCATTCCAGGGTGGATGACGAGCTCTGACTCTCAAGCTGCAAGGAGGCACGTTGCAGCCCCGGCTGCAAACCCCGTGGTTGCTCTGAAGGGTTCGTACCTAGCAGTGCCACAGGGAGGGAAGGCAGGATCTGACCCCTTTTGTGTGCAGAGAGAGAAAAATGCAAGTTTTGAGCTACCTGGTACAGCAACCAGTTCACCCCTCACACATGGAGAAACACAGATTTCCATCCAGTTAGTTGGCACGTCATTTAGAGGAGAATAGAGCTCTGGTAGGGGAAAAATGACCACTAAGAAACACTGAAAATATTACAAAACTCCAGGCTCTTCCAGTGCATGCGGGACAAAGTAGAGTTTTACAAGGCTTGAATAAAAACCAAACTTTGCTTCCCAATACAGTGGCAGAAAACTGATTATCAAGGCTGTTAAAAGTATACAAGGTAATTTTAATGAATTCCATACTTACTGCCTGTCGCTTAATGTCAGGCAGGAGGAAAAGAGGGTAAAACTTCCCCCTTAGGCTTGGGCTGTCACACCTATAGCCCTTCCCACCTGCCCCAACTTCCTATCATAGAACATAAGAGGGATGTTGAGGCTCTGGAGCGAGCCCAGAGAAGAGCAACGAAGCTGAGGAAGGGGCTGGAGAACAGGCCTGATGAGGAACGGCTGAGAGAGCTGGGGGTGTTTATCCTGGAGAAGAGGAGGCTGAGGGGAGACCTCATTGCTCTCTGCAACTGCCTGAGAGGAGGTTGTGGAGAGGAGGGAGCTGGGCTCTTCTCCCAGGGGACAGGGGACAGGACGAGAGGAAATGGCCTCAAACTCCACCAGGGGAGATTTAGGCTGGAAATTAGGAGGGAGATTTTCATGGAAAGGGTCACTGGGCTTTGGAATAGGCTGCCCAGGGAGGGGGTTGATTCACCTTCCCTGGAGGGGTTTAAGGCATGAGTAGACAAGGTCCTGAGGGACATGGTTTAGTGATTGATGGGAATGGTTGGACTCGATGATCTGGTGGGTCTTTTCCAGCCTGGTGATTCTATGATTCTATGATTCTATCACTCAGCCTTTCCAGAGGTCTTGCTCTGCATCGACCACAGTTTTAAGTTGCGCTCTCCCAGCCGTTAACAATACATTGTCTAAGAAAGCACCAGGTCCTTCCGAAGAGCAGTTCCTGGTTGTATTGTCAGCTCGAGAGCTGGTTTTGGTGCTACTCCCATGACCAGAAATGCATCCGTGGCCAACACAGTGGTGTCCCTGCCTGTCCTGGGTTGGATGCAGTGCCCAGTGACGAGGATGCTTGTGTTTCTATTAGAGATTAGGCTGAATCATAGAATCATAGAATCACCAGGTTGGAAGAGACCCACCGGGTCATCGAGTCCAACTATTCCCACCAATCTCTAAACCATGTCCCTCAGCACCTCATCCACCCGCACCTTAAACACCTCCAGGGCAGAGAAAGGCTGAGCATCAGAAGAGGTTTGGGGCTGGTAGCAGGAGGTGATGGGGGGGCTGCCGCAGCGATTCATGCAGTTCCCCATCCCGTGGGAGAGGCAAAGAGGGCAACAGCCTGAGTGCCCGCAGCGGTCTTGCTTCAAATATTCATCTTTCATTCTCCAACTGGAGACCGGTGCTGTATTTGCAGTGTCGTGCAACTAATTAATGTTCTGTCACACGCATATTAGCAGTATTCAACCCGCATAGCTGAAAAGCAAAGCAAAAAAAACCAAAAAAAAGGTTTATCTGGCCATCACTTGTGCAATATTTGAATCAATGATCACTTTGGTGTTCATATAAAGAATAAATAAAAAGTGAGCTCATGAGGCCATGCAACAACTTACCATTTTGCACCAACTCAGTCGTAAAAGGAACAGGATTCTCCTATTTTATTAAAATAGCTGTCTTCGCAGACTCCCCCAGAAGACAGTGAAAGTTGGTGGCCTGGCATATTAATATTCTTAATTAAATAATATTGTACTGGAAACCATGGGAATATACGAACATTGTCATTTCAGAGAGAGTTTTGCCTGAGGGCTGTAGTCTTATTACATGATTCATAGTGGATGCGCTCAGGCTTTGTCCCCTATGCAAAACCAGAGTGCATGTGGGACGGGGAGCATGACTCTCTATTATGTAATTAATGTATATGATTCATATAAATACGCATCACAGTCGTTTTACATAAACTCTGGGGCTGATCCAGTCCTCAGCGCATTCAGGCTTGAGAGCAGGGAGTACAGGTTGGGTTGTTCCTGCCGTCGCAAGAAGGCTGCTCGGCAGCAGGTGAAGGAGGTTTGGGTGCAGATGTCCCCAGGGTAGACAACCCTGTCTGAGACTGTCACCCTCAGCTCCCTTTTGGCTCGGTGAGGGCAAACTGGGATTTGCAGACCTTGACCAGTCTGGAGATGAGCTGCACTGGTCCCCAGCAGCGCCCTGGAAAAGCTTGTTTGTCTCCGTGGGCTCTAGTGAGCCTGGAGGAGTAGTTCGGGTACAGGCACATCTGCCTTTGGTGAGGTGATTTAACTGTCCCATGAACACATCCATATCCCAGCACTGTTACTCTCCAGTCCTGCTTCGACCCTCCTGTGGTCTGCCTCACCCTGAAGTGGAGCGGCTGAGAGAGCTGGGGGTGTTTATCCTGGAGAGAAGGAGGCTGAGAGGAGACCTCATTGCTCTCTGCAACTACCTGAGGGGAGGTTGTGGAGAGGAGGGAGCTGGGCTCTTCTCCCAAGGGCCAGGGGACAGGACGAGAGGGAATGGCCTNACAACCCTGACAAATGCCCAAAGGACAAAGAAGAAATTAAAACTGAATCTAAATAGGAGGATAAATCACCAACCCCACCTTTTCCAGCCTCATGCTCTTTGCAGATAGTTGTCAGTTGGGGATGTTCTTGTGTCCCATGTGCTGCAGTTCCTACAGCTTGCAGGGTGTCTTTGTATTTACTGTGTCATGGAACAGGGACACGCTGGGATAGATGAAAGATGTGCTGAGATAGATGAGGGACGTGCTGGACCAGAACTGAACTGAACTAAAATGGACAGAAAGGAATATCTTTACCAGTAAATTACGCAGTGGTGGAGCCTGGGCTGTTAAACCTCCACATTGTCACAATTGTATTGTCACATTGTCACAATTGTATTGTCACATTGTCAGCCAGGTTGGTTTGGAACAGGGTTGGCCAGCACGCTCCCAGGCAGGTCCCAGCCGTGCGCGGTCCGGGCGAGAACTGAAGTGAACGAAAATGGAAAGAAAGGAATATCTTTAGCAGTAAATTACGCAGTAGTGGAGCCTGGGCTGTTAAACCTCCACATTGGCACAATTGTATTGTCACATTGTCACAATTGTATTGTCACATTGTCAGCCAGGTTGGTTTGGAACAGGGTTGGCCAGCACGCTCCCAGGCAGGTCCCAGCCGTGATTTGGGAATCAGTAGAGTCCCAAACCCATTCCCGTGGGCAGCTTGGAGGCAGCTACCTTGTTGTGGAGTCCAGAAGGATTTAATATCACAGCTGCGGCCAAACCATCCTGGCTGGATCTAGAGCCAGAGACTGGGCTGTTTGCTAGTTCAAGTATAGCCAACATTTCCTACTAATTTGTCTCACTTTTTTTATCGCCGCATCATTTTGGACTGTCCCGGACCTTCCTCATGTATTGAATTTAAGAAATGTTCTTGGTCTGCCAGCTCACTGAGGGCTGGCAAGTATAAATGCAACCATGTGAATGCCAGCCGTGCCCTAATCAGTGGCAATACTGTTCCTTTACACACTTCAATTTTCATTCTTGTAAGCCTGCAAATCTTAAAATAAAAGAACACGTATAACGGAAGCAGCTCCAGCTGAACCGCTGGATTTAGTGTTTAGTGAAATGGCGGGTCCTGCACTTGGGGCACAACAACCCTATGCAGAGCTACAGACTGGGAGAAGTCTGTCTGGAGAGCTGCCAGGAGGAGAGGGACCTTTGGGTGTTGGTTGGCAGTGACTGACCATGAGCCAGCAGTGGCCCA